>DWLI01000974.1:0-17547 GCA_018249915.1 Cecropterus dorantes dorantes | reverse complement strand
ACTAAGATTTTCTTCTGTATCGCGGATGCCATGGACACACAAAGACGAATACACAAATACCCAGACCCAGGACAGAATTCTAAATTCATCATTCAGATGTCTGTCTGGCCGGGAATTAAACTCGGAACTCACTGCTCGTCAGACTGGTACGGTGACCATTCTGTCGCGGGTCGTATCGATTTAAAATCGTGTCTTGCGCTACTAACTGTCCTTCCAAATTTATAATTTAAAATTGGCATTCATAATGTACTGACCACAAAGTAGTAGTGATGGCGGCGGCGGCGCAGAGCGGTGGCCGCGTGGAGGGCGGCAGTAGCGCGGCTGCCGCCAGCAGCAGCGCGGCGGCCAGCAGCGCGCCGCGAGCCGCCAGCGCGTGCGCCGGGGCCCGCCGCCGCAGCACCACCGCCCACTGGGCCACGCGCTTCTCCTCGCCCGCGCGCTGCCACGTCACCAGTGAGCCCTCCACCGACATCAGCTCCCACGCGCCGGACTCGAAAACAGTGGTGTGCTGGAATCGAAATGGTTCATTCGGCACAGTTTAGGCCGCTTTCAACTTTGCCCCCTTGTGTATGCAAGTAAGCCACGCGGAGCTGCAATCTTATAACCACACTACGGCTGAATACATGGTTAATGCCACTCAATAGGTACTAGCGCCACAGACGCGAAACACGACGCATGACTTAGCAGCCGCACGACATGCAGAGGCTGGTTTTAAAAGCACCTTTACTTTAAAATCTCTGTATAATACTGTAATTAACGCAAGTATGTAATTAACGCAAATGATGAGTAAAGATTTTTTTGCTGCTTTGTGGATTTCGGAATTTATACCTTGAAGTCGCTGATGGTTAGGTCGATTTCGTCTACGAAGTGCGACCGCGAGCCGAACTTGAAGACGACCTGGTGCTGGTCGTTGGGCCAATCGGTAAGGTCCATAGCGAGAGGCACGGCGAGGTCGAGGCGTGCGAGCCAGGCCACGCGACCGTCGTGCGCCAGGCGCGCACGCAGCCCAGAGTCGTCGGCGTCGCTGGCGGCGGCGGCGCTCAGAACCCCCACGTCGGGCAGCCACAGCCGCTCCGCCGACACCAGCGCGTTGTCACATCCCCACTCGCTCACGTTCCACGACAGCCGGGGATCCTCCCAAGACTGAATATCGAAAATATCCTACTTTACTAAAAGCCGTTTATGTGGTACATGTGGAGCACGTATCACAAAGTTTGAAACGGAAATTGTTCGTTTTGTAAACTTTCCGCAACTGGAAAACAGTGTATAGATGTACATACAGTGATTTACATAATAGTAAGAGTCTAAGAGCATTATCGACTAATGCTTATGAACTCCCAAACCGTGTTACACTTAGTTTGTCACATTACTTCACAAATATGTTTTTTAATTATTAATGATAAATAGTAATATTTTTAAGAGCCAATATTGATCGTTTGATTTTCACGAACTCTACCAGGACGCGATATAAAAACTCAAGCTTGAGTTGAGCCTCTCAAGCTTGACTTTGTTTATCGTGTCCTAAGTGGGGCTCGAGCTTTTGATTGAGCGACACGTTTCAGGTTCGGATTTTCTATTTCAACACTAGTAAAACTTGTTCCTTTAACACTCCCAAACTAATCCAACTAATCCACTGAGTCAAATCTATTCTACTACCTTGTACTAGACATAAAAGTCCCGAGGCAATTTTTATGATGGAGCGAGATTCAATTATGGCGCCTACCTCTAGTCCTAGTTTTGCCTGCCCCTATAGTCCTAGTTTTGTGTACACTTGCAAGCGTAGAACTGGGAAGATCAACACACCTTAAGTTCCTGTCTAAATTGTCGATTGTAAACAGCCATTCAACCGCTCAGACCGCTCCATTCAACCTATAATAGGACCGGCCCTGATACCAGAGCTGTACATAACATGCCGGGGAATTATCCGGGAAAACCTGCATTACAGGCGTCATTGTACAGATAGCAAATATTATATTCAGCCTGGACCGGCTTAACGGCTAGCCTCACCATTCGGAAATCAGCGAGCAGGCGCACGGAGGCGGCGCGCTCGTTGACGGTGGCGTGGCGCACGTCGAGCGCGGCGAGCACGAGCAGCGGCGCGCGCGGCGGCACCTCGCGCTCGTACGTGCTCAGCAGCGCGTCCAGCTGCGTCGAGAACGTCGTCACGTTGCTGCACGCGCCGCTCACCACGTCGCTCCCTGAGGAAGTACAAGTTGCTCATTTTTAACACCATCTGCTTCCGATATAACTCTAACACAGTGTTTGTTTCAATTGCCCTGGAATATCTTCGCATTCTGGCTCTACATTTCTTCTGGCTTGATCTGGAATATTTCAAATAATGATTCACCTTTTGTTTTATTCATATTCAATATCATTTATAACAATATTCAGCCATTAATTCGTAATGATGAACAAACAGTTGATCGCTCGCAGTTCATTGTTCCTCACAGGTTCTTGAACCGTTTCAAGTGGTGATGCAGGCTGTCTTTACCGCCATGTTAAAATGGCCAAAGTTTTTCAGCAGTTCTTCATTTACAGCTTTAAGTTATTTTATATGCCGACACCTGATACATGTAAAAAATCGCATAAAAGTTTCGAAACAATGGTATTTGTCTGACTGACACACTAATTAAAAAAAATAAAATCACACATCACTTTCTTATACATATGGACAGCTAAGGGGCTGCAATTACCGGCCAGGAGAATTAGCAGCGCTACGCTGGGGGCAAGTGTGGCGAGGGGCGCCATTTTGCGGGCACTGCGCGGCCGCCGCTCGCCACGTTCCTACCGCGCTCAGGGGTACAAAACCTTTTAATTCGAGAGATGCTACCTTATAACTGTACCCGGTGCCCTCGCTGCAGCCTTGTTCGTGCTATCTACCTACATAAACAAATGAGGTGGGGAAATATAGATACGAAGAATTCATAGGATTTAACAAAGTGGCAAAAACGTCTGATAAGTACAATATACTTTCTCTAGTAATCAACAGTGACAGTAACCCTTATTTGTGCCCCTACTGAACATTGGGCATATCTCAGAATGAAGATTATTCAACCAATCATTTCTCAGAACTAGAAAGCGGCAATAGACCACCATGTTGATTAAGTGCGCATTGGTAGACTTACACTTACATACATACGTATATTATTTAGTTTTCCTGACGATTTCCTATAGTTAGAGTTAAGGCAAGTAGTTATTCATTTTTAATATGCACCAAAACCTCACCATTAAGAGAAAAGTTAATATAGGGGTTTTGGCTATCTATTACTGTCTGTTAGGCTATATTTTGGGCTAATAGGTAAAGACATACTTTATAAAAAAAAAAAGTCCAGGATCAATTCTGATCTTAGACATCTGTGAACAGAATGCAATATTTTGTAAAATTTGGTACTTTAATTAATTAAAAAATTAATTCTCCAAGTGTTCTTATAAAATGATACCAATGGGAATGGAAGATGTAGAAAGATGAATTAAGACTATAAAACAAATCCATTAGATTGCGTAAATTTTGCGCTAATCTAAGGTAAGACTAAGGTAGAAGTAAGTTAGACTAAGGTAGAATATAGAATTATTACTATTTCGACCCCAGCTGTGCCCCTGAAAAATTAGTTATTTCCATTTTGTAGCAATTGCAGCCTTCAGGAGTAGGTATCAAAGCACGATAGAACTATTGTAATATTTTTATGTTATAGAAGTAGCAGACGAGCGTACAGCCCACCTGATTGTAAGTGGCCACTGCCGCCCATGGACAACTGTAACCAACCAACCCAAGCTTAGCCAAAAATGCATTGCTACCCCTCAGGACTAAGATGAAAAGCCTCGGAAAAATATGTCTCCATTATCACACTATTCAGACCAGAACACAACAGCGCATAACACTGCTGTTATAAGGCAGGAATAAGTGTGGCGGTGGTGCCTCCGGATCGAATCTACAAAGACTTTTACCATCTTAATCAAATATTATTTTAATGTATTATAAAACAGAAAAACTATAATTATACTTTTAATTATATTTTATCCAAGTTTTATTGAAAATAACACAATAAACAAAATAATTTGTTTTGAAAACCAAAACCTGAGTTTTTAAACTTAAATATCTAAAAAAACATTTTCAATTAGTACGAACCCAATGACTCTACATATGTTAACCTCCATCAAATCTTTTGAGCTGTAGAGCACGCCAATGAAGACAAACATAAATAGGTAGGTACTCTCGAAAAACTTTATCTTTCTTCTAACGCAGTGGGTTAAAAATAGATTTATCTTGACCATAGAACATTACTCGAAATTAAAGCTTTAAAAATTTCAATGCATAACCAAAAGTGTCGATCCCCTGCATGTGCGTTGTGTGGGCGCACTATCGCGAGCTCATGTCCGGCGCCGCGGGGAAACTCATGTGATCGCTACATATTTGTGTAAACCTCACTCTATTATTGCAACTGGTTCATTGTCAAATTAACCCCGATAAGTGTTCAGGGTTCTTCCACCCTTGCTCACGAGGTCAATTAATAAGTAATTGTCAATTAATTAAAGACTAATTAATAAGACTGTCAGAGACTAACTGAGAGACAATGTATAGATTTTTTCGGCGAGTTTTAAAACAAATTTTTGACGACACGATTATAAGTATAACGTAAAATTATTTATTTTAAGATTGCTTGCAAAAAATTGTTAAAAATCGCCTTCAGGGTTTTAAGGCTTCTTTACTTAAATATAAGTCTATAAATTTAAATTTAAAATGTATCTAAAGAGGAAGTTAAACTTGTTAAAGGAAAATATTCATTGCACTATTTTTATGACATAATAAGTGTTGTGTTAGGCAACACTGTCTTTACCCTGGGCTTTACACATAAATACAGTTAAATATGGTATGGTATGCATTTATTACAAAATATATTTCTTCAGACAAATTATATGGTACTTTCCAGTAGTCCGGTTGTTGCTCTAGTTGACCGCACAAGAAACACCTGTTCATATTTTATTATTGCATCTTAACAATAAATATAGTAACGAATTCGCAGGAAACATACAAACATGTTCCAGCATGATGTAGTATGTTTTATTCTCGTACCATACCATAATTTAACATACCATAAGTAAAAATATAAAATATTCCGTAAGATTATCATCAAAAGGGTAAAAGTAATTGGAGCGGTTATAAGAAATGATCACCACATTCTGAACAATGAAGGAACTTTATTGTGATAAATTTACAACTCGTCGCTCGTCGCCAAACAAAAGCATATAAACACAGTGTACTGGTATATTCATCAAATCCATATTTAATCCATCAGCATTACACCAAACATCACTAGAGACTTGGAGAACATAGTTCACCGGTCCTGATGCCTTTGTAATTACTTACATACACACCCATACACCGTAACGCAAAAAGTCGCGCTGAAGACACATTATTACCTAAACATTAAATCATATTCAACAGATAACGTCACAATAACACAAATATAAAAAATGTAAAAACAACAGAAAAATCAAATATAATTAAGTATGTTATTTTTGAAATGGCTATGAAATATTTGTATAATCATTTCATTTTATCCTAAACACCAATTACAATGTGATGTGGATTCCACCAAAGATAAAGGTACCAGCTGATTATTACTGTCCGAACACGTATATCCGCACAAAGTATACGTATGTAGTTGAAATTATTATATTACAGTGAAATAAAAAATACTTAGTACTGTGAGGTAGATAGTTAAAAATATAAAGGATACGAATATTTCATACAGTAAATACATTCGTAACGCGTTAAACGTTACTCAGATTCATGTAAAATAATTGTAAGGATATTTATGTCGACACAACGAACAGATAACAATTAGTATCGGGTTTACCCCTCAAACAAATTTACATTTTGTTTTCATAAAGTACGTCAGTAAGGTAAAATAATTAGTAAAGGTAAGGTTTTATAAGAAGTGTCTATAAAGTGTATAATACTTAAACCTATTTTAGTTGAATACACCTATAAACATATGCAACAAAATCTAGTACAACTTATGTAACATTAATGTAATAATACTTGCAATGGCAGACATCTGTTTAACTAATTACTAAAATATTTTTATTGACTTAATGGCACCATTGCAGGTTACAACAATATATATACCGAAGGCGGGACGATACTGAATGAGGTACCCTGATGATTAAGGTAGGACACCACACTGTTTACGTTGCATTGTTCTGACCTAAAACCAACGCAACTGTTGCTTTAAGGAAGAAATAGAGCGGTGCGTAGCCACTTGAAATATTTTACTAACTTTTCATTATTTTGATATCAATATATATTTTACTAGCTGTGCTATGCGGTTTCACCCGCTACTAAATAAGAAAAAAAAAAACAAATATAGCGCGATGTTATATAGCCTATAGCCTTCCTCGATAAATTGACAATTAATACAAAAAGAATTTTTAAAGTCGAACGAGTAGTTCCTGAGATTAGCCCGTTGAACCAAAAAAACTCTACTGCTTTATAATATTAGTACAGAAAACAACACACCTTCGTAGATAATAGATATCTGACCACAAACATGTGTACTTACTTTGTCACAGATTTAGTAGTACCTACCTATGTACCAAAACTAATACTATAATGAAGCGAAACAATTATTAGATAAAAAAAACAAACCAATACATAATACAGTGTAAGGACTATTATTTATTTACAGTTGTCTACATTGACTAATACTCATACTGTAGTATTTTCGATCTAGAGCTACTGATGGCTAACTTTGTCACCGTTTAGAAGCTGGCATATTTACAAATACGATATGTCTAGCTTATCTATATTTTCCTAATTACGTACTTAATAAAGATCTTAAAAGTAAGAATATTATTATCTACTAAGCTTAGTGGAAAACGAATTTTATTTATAAATATTAGATACAAGTATAGGATAGCATTCATTACAATTCTTAAATTTAAAAAGATATATCATAGGTATATCTTTTACTTTAACATGCGTAATATGTTATTGTAAATTGTGATATTACCATTACGCATTACGCATGAAACCGAGTTCGAGAAATTGAGTTCTACTTTTGTTAAATGTATATTTATACAAAAACATGAGTATTTATAACAGGACCGCCTCTTAACAAAAAAACCTCAACATAAAAAACAATAAAAGCATTCATTGCATAATTTTAATATCTACGGACTAATGGTAGGTAATTTAAAATAGTATTCTTCTATACAATGTCTTTCATGTACCGTAATGATATCGCGCGGAACTGGGTTTTACCTGTCAAAATACTGAACAGAAACATGATTTTGTCTACCGCGGCATGTTATGTCTATAAATGTAAATGAAGTTTAATGTTTAAGTTTTTCAGATAACTCAAACCTAATGTCGAATATTGGGTATATTCGACGATATCAAACATCCATGTCTTGTTTGAAAACACTGGTTAAACTCACTCGTTAACTACCACGAATGAAAATTTATCACTGGAGGACGTTTTATCGCTTAGCTGGTAAAAGTTCATTTTAGCACTGATTCACGGACGTTAGTGGGGAACCACGGGTGTGAGCCCGCGAAAAGTGACTGCGACTGGTCCAACAGTCAGTGTCCGGGCGGGTGGTGTCGTGCGAGGGCGGGCGGCGCGGCGGCGGGCGGCGCGGGGGCGGGCGGCGCCAGCGGCCAGTAGGGCGGCGCATCGGGCGCCTGCGCCTGGCACGCCGCTGCCAGGCCCGCCCAGCTGAATCGGTACGCGTAGCGCTTGCCGTGCACCTGGCGAAAATGTCTCCACGGTTATGCCTTTGATCCGTGAATTCAAATTTTTGAATACTTTCATAGTGAAACCACAAACTACCGCGTAGTACTAAAGCTTACGTGAGCCATGGCATGACCGGGGGGGTTTATGAAATACACAAACAGTCGAAAAGATAATTTTGTTATTTAAGGGTACTTATTTAAGGGTATATTTTCAGTTTACATTGCTTCTGCGACATTATCGTATTGTATCTCATTTAACAAATAGCGGGTACATAACGCAATATCTTTCTTTCGTTTCTCTTTATAATATTTATATTTACATCTTTTATTTTCTACTTTATGAGAGAGAGAATCAGAATCGAATAGAATTTACATAGTTATTAAACAAATCAAAGTAATAAACCAAACGCTGCAGTATTATTAATACGTGTATTAGTATATCAGTATGTGTACCTTGGTCATGATGTTCTTGTCGTAGTAGTAGCGCAGTGCACGCGACAGCTTGTCGTAGTTCATGTTGGGCTTCTGCTTGCGGCGGCCCCAGCGCCGCGCCACCTCGTCCGGCTCCGACAGACGGAACTCGCCCTCGCTGGGCGCGCCCTGCACGCAACCAATGTCACTTTAATGCTCACCTGTGCTCTTATTACGAGTTTGTTAAGTTTCATAATGATGGTGGTGAAACTCTACCTCAACGGTTGTAGAATTCTTTGTGGTTTAGCATCAACGCCACACCTATATATGCGTCATAGCAGCAGTTCTAGGCTGAAGAGTGTGGTAAGGGAGACTCACTAATCTGAAGCATTCCTACTTAATTGTTAGGGCTAGCAACGCATCTGCGGCAAACCTCAGGTTTTATCTGGGTTTGTCTATAGATGTCATCACCGGCATTGCTACAGAAGTTGCAAACGAGCATTCTATCGTTTGCTACTATAGTATATATTAAAAAAAATGAGCGCACGTTTTTGCCCTTCTTGGCCAATGTAAATTGTATGTCAACGTTTGTGACCAAACCTTAGAATGTATGGGTGAAAATATAAACGGTAATGGTTTGAAAACGTATACACTCGTACAAAGATACTGCGCACCGTGCTGGACCCAGTAACGGCAAGACTGCATCATAAGGAAATTAAAGAAGAGGAATAAATGTAGAGTCCAAAAATCGCACATGTAAAATTTATTTTACTAACGATTCTTAACTATTTAATGTTACTTATTATATAAATGAATTAATTATAACTGCTTTATAGTGAAGAAAAACACCATGATGATTGTTACTCGAGAGTTCTCTAAAAAAAAAAGAGTTCTCAAAGGTGTATGAAGTCTCTCAATTCGCACTTGGCCAGCGTCGTAGACTATAGACAAAAACTCTCTCATTCTGAGACAAGACTCGTGCCCAGCAGTAGGACAATAGTGGGTTGACGATGAAATTAATTAAGTACTACTAAACACAACATAGAAAATTATATTTAAATATATTTAGTTACATATGTATCTATACTATATTAGAGAACATGCGTTGGCAGCGCCGTCACAGCTAGGCCTGGATTTAGCAGCAGAACTGCCATGTAAAGGGATAGTAAACCTGACTTGTTCCAATAACTGAGCGATAATTATCTGACTGAGCAATAACTCATCCTTGGTGGGTTTGAAGAAGCTTCCAATTTTTTGGCTTGGTTTTAAATATCCTCACAAAAAATGTACTCACCTCCCAGCAGATGCCGGGCGCGCCGGCCGCCAGCTCTTCTAGCAGGAACTGCCACAGCTGCACCTGCCCGCCGCTGCTGCGCGCACATCCGCTTATCGCTGCGTATGGATCTAACGAAAGTAATTGTGTGTTAGCCTAGAGTAGCAAGCATAAACAGTGATACTTCGACTTACGCTACCCTGACTTATGCGATTTTCAGTTAACAAATATTGAAATAGACTTGACTGAAAGTCTTCTACAAATAGTAGTATTAGCAAATGAACAGGGAATTTTGCGGGTGTTAAACAAATTTTGAATACTTTGAATACTTTCAAACTACTTTGTTACAATTTACAAATAATTTATATATATGAAATTATACCCCGACTTACGCGAATTCAACTTACGCGGTTATCCCTCATTCCCCCCTATCGCGTAAATCCGGGGTAAGTTTTTCTGTACCTATTACCTGTCTTATCATAAAGGCGAGGGCTCACGCTAAAACTAACGCGGATGCATTGAGCGGGGACTCGCTCAATCGTGTACAGCTATTTCGGAACACTGCTTAAATATATCGTTTACTTATTTGCTATTTAGCAAAAAAACATCGACGACAGGGTAGATTGATTTCCAGCCGCTGTCATATACCTACTCCGGCGGGTTAAATAATCCATCTAGTACGAATCCCAACGTGCCCAAAAATGTTCAACGATTGCAGCAGAACTAAATTCTTAGTCGAATTGTTGTATGTTGTTGCCTAGTTAATAAAAATACACTTAAAGCCCATCCTATAGTCTCTGTCCTTGCTTCACTCCAATAGCTGTGTAGGCTTAAAAATTTCAAGAGGAAAGGCGTTTAAATTGAAAGTTTAATAGAGTACGTGAACTAGAATTTTCTGCAAAATGGTGCAGACGTATCCTGTCATGGTTTTAATAATTAATTGCTGTTTGCCTAACAAGTGATAATCATCATATCATTACAGTAACATAATACTATGTGCGATCTACCTATAGAAGATAGGTAAAAATCTCAAAAATAATTTATTACAATTTTGTCATTACCTACGGTTAAGGGTTACGGTGTGCAAGACCGTAGCACGTAGAACGTAGCACAACGTAACCACGCTACGATGGAATATGTATAATGAAATGTTTTACAAGACAAACGCTCCATCACATCACATATACGCTAACTTGAGTCTGGTGTAAATTTAAAATAGATTAAAAAGTAAATTGCCAAGTAATAATTAAAAATCATCGCTAGAGTTAATGCAAACCACAAATTTCTCCTTATTTATAAACTACCTCCTACTACAATCACCTCCATATTTGTAAACGGCTTATATCAACGTTTCGGTTATCTTTATATTTTAACACAAGAAGGTGTGGTACGTGGTTTCATCCGCTACTAAATAAGCAAAAAAAAACAAACAAACATAGCGTGATGTTATATAGCCTACCTTGATATATGGGCTATTCAATACAAAAATATTTTTTAAATTCGAACCAGTAGTTTCTAAGATTACGTTCAACCAAACAAACTCTACTGCTTTATAATATTAGTATAGAAGTACAGATTTTATTTAAACGTATGTATAATATGTCTTTTAAATATTATAAACCGTTTTAAGCACTCTAACCAAGATTTCTGTTGTTCTGAAAAAGGAGAATTATTTTATTGAACATACGTATAACATTTAAAAAACTTTATAGTACTTAAAATGTGAGATTCAAAATTTAAAGCTATTATTTTACATACTATTTTACTTGTCTTATATTATTCTTATTGTTCTTATTTTACTTGTCTTATATTATTCTTATTGTCACACCAATATAACGAGTATATTACCGATTATTAAAGAATGTATAAATAACTTATGAAACCTGTACGGAAAAAACCTTACGACTATTTCATTAAAAAATCTTAGAGGTAGTTAGTAGCTTTTACGTTATTAAACATTCGGAAGGTCTTTACGCTAAATTTATTTAAAACGACACATAAGCGTATTTAGATAACCACGACAAACATCACACTGACATGAGTGTATTTGTGTAGTGTATGTATTTTACTAATATTATAAACGCCAAAGTTTGTGAGGATGTAGGTGTGTTTGTCGTTTTCACGTAAAGACGACTGGTCGGATTTCGCTGAAATTAGGTACACGGATAGTTAATGGATCAAAACATAGAATACTAATAACCGTGGTTAACGTGTCCTAAGCGGGCGGAGACGCGGGAATAATAATATTAGTAAATATAAAGACTTACTACTTAATAATGACTATGAGTTTATGTAAAAGATTATATTATAAGAGTCGATGAAAGCAAAAGTTACAACACATCACTTACTCGTATGTGTAAATTTTAATCATGATTTCCGAAATAATTACAATTGTGTAAATTTTTATATTTTATATATTTTCACCAGAAAATATAGTATCTTAACTCTTTCTTAATCTTGTCATTCTTCTATGTATCTATTTCGCAACATATGGCGCAACAGTAATTTCTTAACAAAAGGTAGAGTGGATAGAACTGTCTGTGTTTTACTAATAAGTAAAACACAGGCTGGAGGCAGTGGCCAACCATTACCTTGGTACAGCTGCTGGATGCGCCGGTGCTCGCTCGCACTCAGCCACAGCATCGCACACACTTACAAACACACACCACTTTGCGCACTAATTACAAACATTATTTTATTGCAAATAACTCGCACAGATATATGAGTAAACTGCCACAAATAGACAAGCATTTATTTTTCATTTGTTATATAAGTTTACAGGAATTACTTATTAATATTGTGAAATAATATCATCATGAAGGGATAAAAGTCAATTTTATTTCTAATGATATTTAAGATTATCTCTATGGAACTCTATGGAATATATACTCATATCCCTATGAAACAACACTTGTTAGTAAACCGACAAACACTTATAACTTTTTACGTATCAGGTTATTTTCTTTTCATTTCAACCTGAGAATTACGTGAATATAAACAAAACGATGTCCGGATGTGCGTCCGGATGCGCGACCGGAAGCCGGCGAGTGGCGGCGGAAGCGGCTCCAGGGCGCCGCCCGCCCCGCGCCCGCCGTCGCCCCCGCCCTCGCACTTGATCTTATCCTTCGACTATATATCTTACCGCATACTTTCAAACTGAAATAATTCGTTGTACTCGTATTGAATAACGTGTTTTCCGGGCACTAAAGATTTTTTTAAACTTAAAGTCAACTTAAAGATATAAAATATTTTAAACTACATTAATTCCTGTAGTTTTAAATACTTTGTTATGAACGTTATTTCTTATTATTGTATTTGCATGTACTTATTTATATTAATTTAATAATATGGCAAACCTTAAGTATTAAGTATATTTTTGAGTTATAAAAAAATAATGCTAACTTTGCGTAATACAGAGCTGATAGGTACCATAAACTTTTGAAATAGAAATAACAACATGGAACATGTTAACCCAAAAGAATATTTAAATGCACTAATATTAAATAATAGTATTGTAAAAAGTTCATTTAGAAACAGTATATTAAGTTCCGCGACAGTGACACCCGCTGCGCCGAAGCCGCTCCCGGCCCGCGACGCGCTTCCGGATTAAGAAGAATCCCTTCTGCGTCGGTTAATTTAATAAAAATAGATCTTGGTGTACGTCTCCGCATGCATAATGCATGGCGTCCAGCCGCGCTATCTGCTCATTACGCGGACTCACCCCACGACCGGCCCCGAACTCAATTCCACCGATAGAGGTCGTGATAAGATATCCCGATCGTTATTGCCGAATAATGTTTCCATTTTCTTTCTAAGTCTATTTGATGGGTCCGCAGTGGACGGTCATACATAATATGTATATTGATACAATAGTTAAATAAATCGGCATTGTATGTTAAAATAAAGCAGCAAGTGCTGGATTTATCGTAGGTATTTCAGCATATTACGTGTAAATTGAAAATAATGTGAATAATGTGAAAATATTTACAATACCAAATAAACAAATTAAGCAATATACTTGGGATTCGATTGTACCAGATTATTAGAATAACATTATATCAGATATTACCAAAAAAAGTCTGGTAATTATGTTCTTAAATAATCTCATAAGGTTTAACCTTTGCAACTAAATAGGGAAGTAAAATTTTATTTAACGTACTCGAGTTTATTATTACAATTTGTAATTAAATAACATAATAACTGATAAATACTAATACCTAAATATATAGACTATGAATAAATTACTTATTATTACTTAAATAAAAATTAATAATAAACAAAAATTAAACTATAAAAAACTCGTAAATCTTAAACTTTGTACTCGTATATCTGATTCCATAATGTCGTCCCTTTTTGAAGTCGGTTAATAGGCATTCAATACCTGATCTTTCGCGGTTTGATGCGGATAATGAATTTAATTATAAATGTGCGTGATGTGCCGTGGGCCGAGACGGCATCCACTCGGTTCTAATGTAGAACAAGGCCGCTGTAAATTACGTCCTCCGTCAAGCGATTCCAAGAAACTTTTATCGTATGCCGTAAGTTACAAGATTACAGAGTCTTGGATTTTATTTGATTTAAGGAATGTTATTAATAATAAACTATTTCATAAATGTAATGGTAACCGGGCTAACTAAACTGCAAAAAAATATTCAGTATAACATATAAAATCTATGTACCAAATAAGATACTTTTTTGTAATAATAGCGCTATCAGATTGGAGGATTAAATAATATCTGTCTATTAATTCCGATGAAGGTTTCGATTATGTAATACGTACACTCATTTCCAAAAACAGATACACTGTTGTCAAATGAAATGAAAAATCTGTATATTGCATAGGCCTACGGGGGCACTTACAAATTCTCATTTACAATATTTTTTTCTTACACTGCCACCGAAAACGACCGAAACACGACCTCAACTGAAAAGATACGGCTAATAACTCAATGGATTTGTCTTTTTTTTGATTACTTGGTATTTTTTTAACCATCTTTATTACATGAGCAATAAAAGCTAGCTCCAGTATCTTGCCTCACATTTGAGTAAACTATAATAATAATAGCCTTGTTTGGCAAGATACGTTACACTTTTATATTCAATTAATTATTGAAATACATATATATTATTGCTCAGAAAAGTTGCTCAAACATTGTAATATTGTAGACTATTTTAGCTTTAATTTATTTAGGTGCGTTAGGAACCGCGGCCGCCTGTTCCTGGGTCACCACAGCCTCCAGTCGCGGAAGGCGGCGGCGCTCGGAGGAGGAGCTAGCGTCGTCCCGCCTACCCGGGCCGCCGCCTATGGTCCCATCTTGAGAAAATGATCTCACGAAACCACGCAAAGGTCGCATAAGTTAAGAGGTGACTCTTGTATTTTGTCAGGTTAATTCGAGGCGCGACGGGTCGCAGACTACAGAGATATTGGTAAAATTGTTGGCTGAATACGGAAATTCATCATGATTATTATATATCATGTATGATATGATAATTATATATCATGTGTAAACATGAGTTTCTGCACGTACCTATTATTAATTTACTTTAAATATATGATTTTTGTAGAGTACCAGGAGAAATGTCTACCTAATATTTAATGACATAAAATTTTAGAATAACGCGAAGTTCACCGTGTTTCATGAGCGACATTAAATACGCTTTAGTCTTTTATCTTTCTCTTGCAATTATCTTACGTTCTATCGCCGTTAGTTTCACTTGAGAGCTTTACAGGTACGGTATAATATGTGTCGGATTGATCTAATGTGAGCGGGCCCTTTTTCCCTGGTAATCCTAAGTAATTAAATAACTTTTTTGGAATACATGTTATGGATTATTTAGTTCTATTTAAACGAATTGATTCATAAGATATTGCTTTTACAAGATATTTTTCAAATTCGTTTCAATTTGGGGATGGTTATTCTCTGCAATAAGTTGATGTTATCATAGTTCAACTATTCAATACGGGACTACTACGTAAAACTTCCGAATTATATACAGAATGTCATTTTACTTGCAATCTTGCATTTTCTGGGTAAAAGCAAAATTCTGATAGTCTTGCTAAATTTGTAAGCATTAAAAACACGAGCATATGATATTATGGGATATTTGTTTTTGTGTTTATACGAATTGAATGACAATTAATTTTCATGTGGGTAGGTTGTTTCTCCGTGGGATAGAGTTGACTTGAACATAGGGTTTGTAGCATCACGGTTTAATACGGTATTAACAATCAAATCTTTCCGACAAACCTACGTAATATCGCTTGCGATCTTACATATCACGGGATACGAGACCAAAAGGAAAATTTGGATATCCCTGCGATACCAATATTGTGAGCAACAATCAGGAGCCTGTTTAATGTCACAAAAGTATCTGTGTGACGTTATTGTTATATTTATATTCAACATCATCGTTGTTACCCGGCTGGTATTCAAATATTTATAAAAAGCTAGATGTAGAATAAAATATTGGAACGTTATGGTTAAATAAAAAAAAGAGCTACCCCTTTATAAAACATAGTTTGAATCCATATAGGGTTTGAAAAGCCATTAATGACAACGACCACTTAACCAGGTAACCTGTTTTTTTATTTTTATTCTTTAGAAAAAAGTTCTATTATTGTTTATTTAGAATCGATTTTCGTGAGAACATCATAAAGTAAGGTAGAGTTCCTGGTACTCGAGAAACTTTGCGGTGTATAATTTGCTATAATTTTGCCTCCAATTTTAAGTAAAAGTTTTTAACATATCATATAATTCGTTATTTTTATTTTATACTGAACTATATAAACAAGTAATTACTTAAATATATTACCTATTATAAAAAAATTAAAACCACAAACATAGTCGTAAGTTACCCCACAACGTTATGTGATGTTTAATGTTGGGCGTTAACCGTTTTCCCAGTAAATTTAAGAAATCAATCAAGTCCGTTATGTAAGACTGGTTACTGCAACCAGTTCGGGCTGGCGTGGTCGCGTGGTGTGTGGCATGTGGCCGCGCTGGCCAGTGGCGGCGGCCAGTGTGGGAACCCTTCACATCGAGGTGACTCACTGCGGAATGCGGATCCATTTGGCCAGCACGCGCCTTACTCTAGAAAACTTTTTTGTAACTATAAAAATGCATACGCAATTTTTAACATACCTAAGTTAGTTAATTCTATTCAGTAACGTTAGTGAATCGCAAGTAGCAGCTAACTAAAGTGCTTAAGAGATTTAATTTCTTCTATATACATGTTTTTGATAAACATATAATTGTCTGTTTAATTTAAAATTCAATTGAAATGTACAATTTCCTAAATTGTTAGTCAAATAGATCATGTAAAAGGCGCGTAATCTGTGAATAGTGATGAAGTGAGTGTGGTATGATTTAATTTGAGGAGCGTCATAAATCTCGCGGAGGCGTCCCGGATCCCGCGCGTCACGCGTCACGGGGCGCGCACAGGGTTGCCACCACACTATATCCATAACTATGACAATTTAAAAAATACCTATTAACCATCCTGTAATTGACGCACAAGTATCATTTTAGATGATGACTGATCTAATAAAGTACACAATTAAGACTGTGATATTAGGTATCATTTATGAGGAAAGAATCAGTCTCAAAATATTTGCAGATCCTAAAATATTCAATGAATGTCACAAAAAACTGAAGTCCAGTTTTTTGTGAATGTTTATGTAATATTTGTTAAAATCAAAGCAGAAATAGCAGATATCTGATTTAACTGTTTTGCCAACTAAGCTCAAACTCTACTCACAAACCAGATTTAGATCCAGCGTTTCATAATTCACAAATAAAATAGCGGGTATCATACAAACATAATGCGTTATGTATATATGACGTCGGGTTTTTTTACTATAATCTTGAATATTTACGCATTTTTAAACGTTCAATTTTATAATTCGATACAAAAATGTTTCATCGTCAACTCATTATTGTCCCGCTCTGAGCACAGGTTTTCTCTCAGAATGAGATAGTTTTTAAGCCATAGTCCATAGCGGTAGACTTCACACATCTTTGAGAACTCTTTTTTTTTTTAGAGAACTCTCAGGTGCAGGTTTTCTTACGATATTTTTCTTTACCGTTTATCAGTAATAATTGATTTCTAATACGCACACAATGTG
>DWLI01000973.1:0-17550 GCA_018249915.1 Cecropterus dorantes dorantes | reverse complement strand
AAATGTAAATTATTAATATATAATGTATTTTATTAATATATAATGTCAGTTTTTGCTAGGTGGTAGACCCAGTGTAGTCCGACCGGGGGGGTACCACCGCCATAGAACCCGTGTTCTCTATGTAGTTGCTTACAGATATCCATGGGCGGCAGTAACCACTTAACATCAGGTAGACTGCATGCTCGCTTGATACTTCAATCTGATAAAAAAAACAGTGAATATAGTCACGTAGTCGTAAAGGGTATCTCGCATTTTTTTAGTAAATGATCAAAAAACATATTTATGAATTAATTTTATGAATTACCTGAAAACTAGAGGGGAGGGGTCTGCTTATATCTAACTGGTCATCAATGGGAGGGAGGGAGGAATTACGTGATTAAGTATGTTATCTTAAGAACTCTTAACAACTCTATATGGTCATGTTGCAATCAATAACTTTTTTATCACACTAGAGTAGCAAACCAGCATGCAGTTCACTAATGGTAACTAACTAAATGCCTGCTGGTGAAAACTGTATCTTTTTTTTTTGTAAAAGTAATAAAAATATAACGCTAAAATGATTAATGTTCAGGTAAAGTTAGGACGTACTTCTAAAATGACGGTAAAGTAAACTAAGTTACGGTGGGTAATATCCATTAAAACGTAATCTCGCTCGAGAAAGTAATCCATTTAATAGCAATTTGTTGAGAAAACAAATGATGTACCTAGTTCTTCATTTTATTTTTCCTATTACGCGACCAGTTTTTCCAAATGACCTTGCCTTACGTTTTCGCGTTTAAACATTTTACGAGTACACGTAAGAAATTATGCAGTTTTTTATGATTAAAGACCTTTTAGATTTACTCTATCCATCGGACTTTTAAATCCATTGCCGGACGTAAGATAAAACCCCTCAAAAGGCCTAATTGTTTTTTTTAAGTTAATCGTCGCACGCAGGACAAAATCCCCTTTAGAAGAGGCCTGATGGGGTTTCTTACTAATAGTCATAGCGCTTGACATGTATGTTGGTAACCGTAGCAAGTGTTGATGTTAGACAGGAAGACGTTGCTGCCCATCTCCAGATTTTTAACCCTGGATCCTGGATCCTCAGTTGCGTCTTACGACACGGAAAAAGCCGGATTGGTACTATTCAAGACTTACAACAAAACACGATTTGCTTATCCTTTTTTAGTTTTACACACCTTATAAATAATTGCCTTCCTTTTGGCTTAAAAAACTCGAAATAGCTACAATTGTGCCAGAAGATCTACTATATTCATTCTTTACCCTCAGTGCCGAAGGTCGAGCTAAAATTTTCATTCATAGACTGAAACTTTAAGCAGGCTACTGCCTAAAACAATTGTCTTGAAGGGTACAAAAGCGATTCAGATGTTCTAGTAAGGAGAACCGTCCTTAAACATGCTATAGATTTATTCATGACCTACGAACTTTTTATTTATGACTTTGATGTTTTGAGATGATTACAAACGAAAGATCGTAACAGAAGATTTATTTATTTATTAAAGTGGATTTGTAACATCTTTCAAGATTTTTATTCATATTTAAATTTATTCAAAGTTTTCTTTATTATTATATAAAAACGTGATTATGTTTTTTTTTTCGTATTTTCAAACTTTCACTACACACATTATATTAGCGTGGAGCTAAAGTATAGAACATGTTATAAGAAGTGAACAAATACCTTATTTTTTACCCGATTGCGTCAGAAGGAGGGTAATGTTTTTCGAGCGTATGCACGTATGTATCTATGTTTGTTTGTGTGTATGTCCATTTCTTTGGCACGCGCTACAACCCAAACGGCTTGACGGATTGTGACGTATGACATATCATTAGACTCGACTCAGTGTAGCGAGTGACATAAAAAGGCGCCTGAAAGTAGAAGAAAATAGAGGGGGGGAGACAATTTATTTTATTATTACGACAATATGGGTATCATTATATATTTTGGATATATTTTAATACTTTTACTTGACTATTTTTACAAAAACTCATATAAGCGTTAAATTAAATGTATACTTATATCATTTGAACAAAAGATTCGTTCTAAACGGTCGGGTTATTTGTTTTAATGTTTTTAACGATGTAACTAGTCGTACGAAATAAACATCATAAGCTCAAACAAACTATATCGCCAACGTACTAGAAAAACCGCCGTCGCTATCGTAAAATGGAATTTCGGTTTATTCCTAAGACGGCACTAACATAATCACCTATAAAAACATATCACGAGCTTACATTTTCACAACGGTTACATAATGTGGAAGGTAAATGCGTACAGGTATTGCGTGAGATATTTTCAGAAATATTCCAGTTACGTGTTTCTCTGCAAACAATGTTTATAATGGCATGTGAATTTAATATTTATAAGTAAACTCATACGTTAAAGCTTATCAAAATGTTTATGATAATTCAACGTGATTGTATATTGATAAAATAATTTTATATTGAAATTGTCACTTAAATAAATGCTTTCGTATTCCCATTTTTTACGATAATATAAATTTCGCTGAATCGTTTTCGGTTTTGTATTGTGCACAGGTTCCCATAAATAAAATACTTTAATTAGAAGCCATAATTCAACACTCTCATGAAAACTCTTTGGAGAACATACGGAAAACGTTGACATATATTGTATTTGTACCTCATCACGAAATATTAATTTAAAGTTAAAGTTAAAAAAATACTAATAAAAAATACAAAAAAGTAAATCACACAATGAACATGATAAGAGATACTAACCCGAATCATAATATAGTAAACATCCTCATTGAACCAGCGAAGCAGGTCGTCATACGAGTACGACTGAGCCTTGACGACCACTGTGCCTTGACTACGACTGTGCCTTGACTATCACTGTGCCTCGACTACCACTGTGAGATTATAAAACCGCCTGTAAACAATACACCACCAAATATAAAATAATATAAGAACAATTTCTCCAAAACCCAGCATGGCTTTCTGCAATTTTTCTTATACAGTAGTACAACTCGAGAATACACTTTACGGCACTTTAAATAATTTTAACATTCGCTGCAGCTTTTAAATATTTTCCAATCGGGAACAATAATAGTCACTCTGCAAAGCGGTGAATATATCAAGAGCTTTAAAACGCTACAAAGAAAACAATTGAGCATGTGACTTAGCAATAGGGTTGCCACTCGTGCAGTATGAATACATATTAATAAAGTACATTAATAATATAACTTTATATATATTACAATTTTAGCCAATTGTGTTATCATATCTTATAGAGAAACAATTGCCCTGTATATTTTAGTCCGAAAAATACAAACTTATCGGTATTTCTTACGCAACGTATGAAATACTGATACGATGAATGTTGCGTATTATTAAGTATCATGAGTTTTTTTTTTCAAAAAAAAATGTCGCCATGAAAATGTAAATTCATCGGAAAAAATAAAATAAAACGGATTTTTTTTCCTAAACTACTGTATTGTTTTGCAACGTCTTGGTAGGATATATAGTTTTAAAAAGTCACAATGGCAACCCTAGTCGGCAACCGCGTTGAGAATTTTCTGGAAACATGTTGATGTTCTTGACGTCTAGTCTCTATTATTTTATTGGTATAATTTCAACAAATTACTTGCCTAGCTAGCTATCTAATAACTTTGATGCGTTAAAATTGCTCATTTTATTTTTCTTATAAATAAATATAAAATTTCATCTCAATATGTCGCATCCTTATTTATATACGGGTTACCCGTCGTAGAGGTAAAAAATTGTCAAAAATAAAACCCTAATAAAACTAAACTTGATATTCACCGGTGTGTATTGATTACCTATCGTAGTCAATTGATTATCATTTTTATTGTACTCATAACTAGCTTATTCCCGCAGCTCCGACCGCTTTGGTCATGTTTATCACGGTAATGAGTAACCTATATGTCAATTTAAAATGTGTGTGTCAACTTTCAACCAAATCTGAGCAGAAGTTTTTGCGTGAAACAGTAACAAACACACAAACTTCCGCATTTAAAATATTAATAAAATTTAAAATCTGTTTTGGAATGCTACAATTATTTTATATGTATACATCTTCAGTCTTCAAGTATATTCAATGTCAAGTTATTCGAAAAACACCTAAGAGAAAATGGAATTTATTGCACTAAGTACTGATAATAAATCTGCAACAGCAATCTGATTAACATGAATTAAAGTCACAAACATGGGAACACTGGAAGATAGACTAAAATGCTGCTAGATTCTGTACAAGGTTAAACTCAGAACGTTTTAATCTTAAAATTTTCATGGCCCTTACAAAACTCGCTAATGAACGTCAAAAGATAAAGGTCCCAAATGCGAGTCATTAAGACTACGCTAGCTTAATTTTTTGGAGTTCGTGCGGCTTTCAGCCTTTATCTGACATTTTGACCAGAAAATATCAAGATATTTGAAAGGGATCCTAATCCATTTATATTTTTATGTTCCAAATAACTGTTTAATTTTGTGAATATTGCCCGATTAGTCACAAAAACTAAGCAGGATAACTAAAGACACTAACATCTACACTATTAAAATAAATAAAGTTAATAATCATTTTATTTTAACTTACAAAAAAATTTGTGCAGATAATGAGAACGGTATGACAATTTCGAAAATACTATTCAAATTGCCACCAAAGCTGCTAGTTTCATTACAGCTAATTAGCGCGCTTAAGTTTGCACGCAACTTCGTAAGTTCTGCAGCTTCATGGATTACGTAAAGCTGTTAATGAGAACGTTTAGCAACAGAAATTGTAAGCATGTAACTCTTTTCAATTAATTGGATAATCCAAAATTAAAGGTTTTTTTTTATATGCATCTCAATAAAGTTAAAGCTTTCAAAAAAGAAGAAGTATATGCAAAAAAGAAGGCTAACAGATGTAGAAGTTTAGATGACACTCTTTGTTATAATAAGTTATCGTTGAAAAAAAAGAATTTTAGATTAGATGTGGTAGACCCCTTCGTGGTATTTTGGAGGCACCATCGTTGCACTGCTTGCTTCTACTTCTATATTATAAAAAGTATAATTAAAATTAAACTCTCATCACATATCTGATGCCTTGAAGCAAAATAACGAAATAATTAAAATTTTCCACAACTCCATCAGTCTATGAACCCGCGTTAAAATTTTTACGTTGTAGTTGTTTACAAAAAACTTCAGCGGGTCTGTATTTATAAAATGTCCTCGAAAACCTCATTCAATATTCCACACGTTAGCTGCCTACGTATTAACAAGTATGGCCTACGTTGCTCCGTAAATATTTTTCAAGATGTAGTAATGAGGCTCTAGAAAAACTCGTGCATCCGAAAAGCGGCGGCTTTTAAAAACGGACGGGAATTTTATTTTCCGACGGATGAAGTTCTTACCTTCATATTACTGGCGCTAAAGCTTCTCGCTTAATGCTGAATTAAAAGCTAATGAATGAAGAAATTAGTGATACTTAATTGTTATGAATTTTAGCCTGTACAGTTAGAGCGTTACAGGTTTGAATATTTATATTTTTATAAGTACTTCATGAATATACGAAATCATCAAGTCAGTAAGTTATTAACGCGACTATCTGGAATTCTGAGAGAAATCCTATGCCACTGAGAATGATCATGATCAATCAAAAAGCCGTCTACGTCTTTATTTTCCTCTTCTTTTTCTCTTAAGTTTCTCCAATAACTGATTTGTGTAAATTTCTTCTAGTACATACTATTCTATTTCCTTCTTTGGACCTTACCATAACCGGCGAAACTTTTTAATTTTTCTTTTATTTTTTTCTTCACATTTATCCAATAACTACTATGTGCAAATTTCTTCTTTTTCTTTCTTTACTTTTTCTTTTCCACATTCTGTTTCGTCAGTGATCAAGTTTTTGCTTTATATTCTGCATAAAACAGTTATATTTTAGTTCCAGTATAATTTATGCGGAACAAAATTGAATTTATTCTTTGAGCTGTCTCGATTCCTCGCTTTGTCTACGCCGCGCTTTTTATAATGCACAAGTCGCAAGTATATTACAAAAAGCTTTTATTGTTTTTACAAGTTAAGTAATGAGGCTCTATAAGGTTGCGCATCAAAAATTGAGAACTTTCGAAATAGGAAAATTTCTGACGGTTAAAATTCTTACGTAATACTTGAAACTTTGTACGGTTTCGCCTCGTTCAGTTGGTAAATTCTTTGAAAGTATTCCTGTTGGCTGGTTTCGCAAATTTCGTGTTCCTGATCTTTCTACACTTGTTTTTGAGAGAATTAATTTGCGACATAATTTTATAACTCCTAATTATTGTTTAATTTAAGACTTTAATAAACAAATATAGCCTGTATTTATGTGTATGTTTATTTATGCCTGTACTATTGTGCAATATTAATTTTATGGCTACAACTCTTTTTATATACCACCACTGGGTACGCATCTCTCTGGGAGAGTAAATAAAATTTATAAATAACGATAATCTCTAAAAGATAATCTAAAAATAGTAAAATAAAATCGATATGTTGGACAAGGCTAACGGATTTTGGAGGTAAAGAGAGCAATACAATTACATACAAAATTCGCGTCTCCCTACACAAGACTATTGCAACGATTGCAATCTAATTTCAAGAATTTGAATAGATCAATTTAGCAGTCTGTAGGCGAAACGAACTAAAGTGAAAATTTGATGCAAAAAAACATGACAACTTTAATATCATGGCGCATGTCTATATATTACGGATGATACAAGCAAGCCAAATATTTGCGTTCAATTATGAGCAAAATTACGACCTCTACGTGGCAAAATATTGCTTCTCAAAGAGAAAGGTTGAAATTTAATTAACACTTCAAACAGCTAAAATGAACAATAGTACATGAACTTTGATAAAGTTAGCAGTCAGATAGAATCCTTGGATCTAAGTTATATTAAATTAGACCGGAAAGTACGCAACCTACTCTCCACTCCAAGTTAAATCAATCTCCGAGATTAACAAGATCAAAGTAAGTATAAATATGCTCATTTTTTTTAGGTATTATAAAGAAATACTTTTATTTTTATAAAAGGTCAAATTAATAAAATAACACGATATTGACATCATGATAGCGTGAATAGATTATGTCTATAAGGCAATATTAAGTAGACATAAGCAATGTTCTTCGTATTCAAAACTTGACACTTAGCAATCGTAGTTGTCATGGTCACATACAAAAACTATTAGGTACATTAACACCCAAATCCAGAACAAAAATCAAAATTCTTTAATTATAATCTATTTCTTCACAAATTGAACCCGGAACGCACCTTTCCTCGTATTTTTTTATACACACATCACACTGAAAAACGAAAATCACTCTCCGTCAATTAACCGTTGTTTTAATTTTTGAAACATTTTTCTAATATCATAATCTGTTACAATTCCAAAATAACTTTTCATTTGTAAACTAATCGTATCCTTAGATATATAGCACGTTGAATGCGTAGCGTTTGACTATTTTTCAACTTCTGAGGCATTATTTTTTAGGTTCATAACCTCGAATGGTCAGGTCCAGTTACTTCTGATTAGTAACTAAGAAATTGTAATCCGAAATTTCCGTGCGCACAGGTTGATTAATGATTTAGAAATTGACTTGAAATGAACGGTCACTCGCGTTTAAATGGGGTTTGGTATCAGGAGAATGGGAACATTTATACAAATACTTATATATTTATATATTATACGTTTAACAGAATTATATGAAATCATTATTTAATTTTAGAGTAAGTACTTTTTTATATAGAGAATAAATAAGTAAATATAAAGAATTTCTCTAGCAGCAACTTTTAAATATTCAAATAACTCCAATGAAATCAAGAAATTCGATATACGATCCACGAGAGATTGGTTCTTAAAATGATTTTTATACGCAGTGGGCGGAAAGCACCACGCAAATTGAGACCAACCGATATTGCTACATTTGGAGCGTGCAGTGGCTAGATTAAACGTGTTGGCATTTTTATAGAAAAAGCGAATTGACGTAGCGAATGAACATGTAGTCCACTTAATCCTAAATGCCCACTTCACGAACATTTATAAACAATAGGGTCGTTGTTGGGGTATCGACGACCAATCACAAAGTAACCACCAATCCCACGACCACCCACTAACCCTCAATACCGATCGCAGACTCCTAAAACAAAATGGTGGCTAATCTATACTATTAAAATTATAAAGCAGTAGAGTTTGTTTAGTCGAACGGGTAAATCTCAGGAACTACTGATTCGAATTGAACAGTTATTTTAGTTTGTATTGAATAGTCCATTTATTGAGCAAGGCTATAGAGTATATAACATCACCCTGTTTTTTTTTTAGTTAGTAGCGGGTAAAACCGCTTAGCACACCTAGTTTTTTTTTAAACAAACAGAAGTAACAAACGAGCATGTAGTCCTCCTGATAGTTAGTGGTCAATGCGGTCATATACATCTTTAAGCAATCTCAGGTAAGATCAGAGTTTACCCGATGTTCACAATATGTACATTACTACCTCGCAAGTATGTCTTTCTTTCCACACCTTTCAAAGCATATCTGTTGCTCTAGGCAGTAATATATGTGGCGGTGGTACCTCCGAAACGAACAACAAAGGACTCTACCACTTCTTCCATACATAAGTTAGCCGGCAATCACACCCTTCATAAACACAAGAACTGCTAGAAATAGGCATGGCAGTGGTATCTTCTTAATGAAACCGTACTGGCTTTTCACATTTCACCAAATATTCGCTTGTATTCGTATCAAAATTTCAACTAGAAAGTATCGTGTGTTATTTAGATCGATAGGAGAGCTACTGCAGTGGCTCAAGGGCAGCTGTGTCCGAACCAATCCTACTCACGTAAGCTAAAACCTTATAAGCCGATGTGAAAGTGGAAAAGCTATAAAGTATTCCAACAAACATTGGTAATATAAATCTTCTCGACATACAAATAAAGATACATATTAAAAGATGTAAAAATACTTACAATTTATCTGCTAAGGTATCGCTTCTTCATTATTCTTGACTTATAACAGCTGTGTTCGTTTTGTTAGCATTTCAAATTCAATAATTTGAAAGTCTAAAGCAGGTTTAGTTTTTCCAGACAATCTTCAGGAGTAGCAACGCCAGGTGCGCGCTTCTCGTGAAGATAATTTATTTCAGATTCGATATTTGTATGTGTTGTATATTTTCATTTTGCATATTGCATTTATTTATATGTGTATATTTATAAACATTTAGTTAAAAGTCTCATTATGTTTCCGTAGTACATTAATGAAATCGGCCAAGTACGAGTCAAGCGCAGGCACGAAGAGTTCCGTAACATTATTAGTACAATAAACGACAAAATATTACTTTTATTGTATGGGAGAGAATCTCAAGTTTTTATTTTATTTCAATTTAACTATTTATTTTTAAGTGAATATAAGTATTCTGTAAACATTAAGCGTATCCCTGTTGCCGTTAGTAATATCGAGAAAAATCACGTTAGTCGTATTGGAGCCCCACTTAAATAGTTAGTTTATTTTTTTTTTAGTATTTGTTGTTACATTTGTCTAGCTATCACGGATCCTGAGATACAGACAGACAGACAGCGGAGTCTTAGTAATAAGGTTCCATTTTTATCCGTTGTGTACGGAACCCTAACAACATGAAGGCATTTCTAATTTATTATCGACTAAAAGGTTATTAAACAATTTAAAATCTTCAGAACTACACGTCGAAAAGTTAATTATTTTTATAATTCTGTAAAATTTACGCTTAAAACGCCGTGCTACGATGAAAAGTAATATAATAATATGTAAAACAATAGTATATTAAATTGACTTCCAAAATATGGTAACATAAGTACGTTACATGTTAAAACGTATAAAAAATACAGATTCAAAAGCTAGTTTGTATGGCTAGATCGATTGGGCACCTACTGCAGTGGTTCTGCAGAGTCAAGGGCGAGCGACGGGCGCGGCGCGACAGGAGCCGACTTGATTCACGCAAACGACTCGTATGTGCTACATACATACTAAAATCATATATCATGGAGGCGAAACTGCGCTTCGTTCTAATACGTGACAGATATAGCAGTGATAACCGTAAAAGTGATAAATGGTTTGAATTTCGGCTTCCCATAATAGTCTAGGGTTCAAATCCAAAACACGTACCAGCAATTCTTCTAATAGTTGGATATTAATTATCGTAATATATGCTTTATTGCCAAAACCTAAGTGTCTGTGAGTATTTTGAACAAAAGGTCTCAGAAATGATACATCTCAGAAGTCTACCAGTTCGCACTTAAATGACAAGATTAGGCTAAAATTCGAAACATTCTATTTCTGAGATAACGATTTTAAAGAAGATGATTAATATATAATTCT
Source organism: Cecropterus dorantes dorantes (assembly GCA_018249915.1). NCBI lineage: Eukaryota > Metazoa > Arthropoda > Insecta > Lepidoptera > Hesperiidae > Cecropterus > Cecropterus dorantes. Next base: position 7,209 of record DWLI01000973.1, on the reverse strand, counting down.
CAAGTACTGTACTCCTAGTATTTGAGAATACCATTATATTAATTATGTATTGTCAACGGTGAGAGGATAACTGAAACCATTTGTATTTAGACTACTCGTGTAGTAGTGAGTAGCCTGCATACCTTTGTATGTATACCGGATATACCGCATAAATGAGAATAATGTTTTATGCTGTTAACGTCTGCAAAAATTGGACCATTGCTGTGCTTTTGTAGGGTCAAGGATGCTCATTGGACTTAGTAGGGATAAGAAATAATGTGTTACACATTACTCTTTTTTATCGTATGTGCACACCTACCGTGAACGGATACACTGAAAAGAGGCGTAAATGCGTTTCATTACATTAATTTGCGGCAGAAACTATTAATCGCCCTCTGCGGTACTTCTGCAAATTCAAGGTCGAGTAATGGCCACGGTGGGTGGAAGTATATACGGTATGCAACCTAACCGTCACATAAAGATAAACTTGCGTTTTATACATATGATACATAGCAGCATAATTGGGATAGGTAACGCAGTAGTACTGCAGACTCAAGGACGAGTATTGGTCACAGCTTGCGTTATAAGCTGAACTGTAAGTCTACACTGCAGATTAAAACGCGTTTCAATAAATTATAATGACAGGATCGATTGGGCACCCACTGCAGTCGCTCTGTAGAGTCAAGGACAAGCGTCGGACGCAGCGCTAGACAGAAGTACACTTTATTCATGGTAGTATCTAATGTGCAGCACATACAGGTAGATACTACATACCATTATGTACTACGTCTATTAAAAACGGTCATATGGCATAGGGGTGAAACTGCGATTTATTAAAATATGAAAGGATGCAAACAGATTTTGTTTATGAAGGAGTTCCTTCTTTTAGCTACTTTTTTGCTGGTTTTATATCAGTAATATATTATGATTTTTGAATTCTTTTAATTCATAGCTTTCGTACTGTCAAATTTGCCAAGATAGATCTATATTTTATAGTTTGAATTATGAAAACCAATGTTAACAATTACTATACTTAAAATTAAAAAAAATAGAGAGATATAGATATACAAATTTGTCTAGTAGCATATCTTGCGAAACTCGTAGATACCGCTACAAGTTTTCGTAGACGATCGTAGCGGAAGATACTCGTAGCGAATTTTCTTCAAATCATTTCAAGATTCATACTCAAGATCTTTTCCGTACTTTTTACATGAATACAGCTGAATATTTTATATATTTATTTACATTATGATATTATAAAACCACTAATAGTAATATTTGACAAATCCATTTAATAAAGAAACAGTTTTAATCGAATTTAAATAAGCGCATAGAATATAGAAAACATACCCACGTACACACACCCTAAAGTTGTACCCTAATTGGTATGTAAGAAAAATTATAGCGCACAGGCAAGAAATAATCTTGGATTATGCTTATTACTGGCGTTAAGGAATTTAGGTCGCTCACTCCACCAGGTTGACTGATAAATAAAAGAACCCAAGGACGAAATAACTTCAATATTACGGATATTAACACATGAGTGGATAATAAATTGATAAGAGGTCAATGAAAAAATCAATGAACTCTTATAAACCGATTCTTATATATACTACCTCCCTGGCAATGGCCTTATACGAACTCATTTTTTTTACATCAGTAGAATATCACGCTATTGCGTGATATGAGAATTCGGCTTAAGTAGATTAATTAAGTTTATTTTTTCTTACTCTTTTTATACGTAATAATCAATCATCATAACTAAATCAACTATGTTAAAATTACTGACTTCATTTTGTCGACATTTAGCTTAAATTAAACAACAAAATGTACACATTTATAACGTCAAAAGGTTTTCAGATTTTTTGAATAATTTACTCGTAGAACAAATTATTCATAAACAAACTATACTTATTTCTTATCGTAATAGAAATTAATAAAAGATATGGCAATTATTTCTTCCTACAGTCATTCATTCATCTGCATGCATAAACTTTACATAATACATTAATGTTAAGAAAATAAAAGGGTAATTATTTCCTTAACATTTATGTATTATGTAGATGTAGTCAGATTAATTTGAACGATATTCAATAAATATTTTTGATAATAGTACTTCAATTGAAAGGCGTTAATCTTTTGTGGTTGTTGTCCTGATTTTGTTCGTAAAATGAGATGGACTTAAATTGGATTAACTAATCTAATAACAAATATTTATTTTAAAATAAAATTAAAGTACTTATCTATGCTGCATGCTTGTTTGTTACTTCTAGGTCATAAAATACATATAAAGAATAATAAATGAGAAATTTCAACGTTAAAGTGTAACTTAGTAAATACTTTTAATTCTAAAACAATTTTTAAGTTCACGAACTTAATAAGCACCTTAATTATTTCAATAAAAAGTAATACTGCTAGAACTCTTAAGAAATTTTGAAACTTTCTCTATAATGTGAACGCTTCAAAGAAAGTTAACGAAAACTTACAATATAAATGTTATTCGAGTTACTTTTTATAACGATCTTCTAGTTAACACTATCTGAGCTTATACAGTTTATTTTTATATGTTTACAAGTATTGATGAAACAGATTTTTATAACTTAGTTCTGTAATAATGAGAATTAAAAGTTAGTAACTTCTTTGGAAGCAAGGCATAAGTAGAACATTCTCGGACTATTCTCTTGGTTTTAGGGTCTATCACCAAATAGATACTTCTACCACCTTCTAAATGATCTTCAGCATCTTTGGACCGTTCTGTTCTGTTACTAATAAGAAAGTCATGTTGATTTGTTTTTTTACAAAACTTTGCTGCAAGTAGTTTTTGTTACTACGTACCAGGGTATCATAAAACACGCATCATATGTCACTACTATATTAGCCAATTTGCATTGTACGTTGCATCGCGTGCAGCAGAGACCTTGACCCGTAGTGCAGAGGCGGTTAATATACGGCCAAACAGTCCGCAAGGCTCGGAAATTCCACGATGCATGCATAATATGTTGTTGTGCTATCAAGTATTGTTATTGCTATTCACAGCTATTAATACAGGTGAAATTTAAATAAAACTAAACACCAATTAAAATTATTATATTAATAAATTCATGAATAAATGTACAAAAAAGAAAATTTAAAATATAAAAACAAAAACACTATCATGAAAAATTATTACCATAGCTGTCTCTGGGCAAAGTTCACAAGGTATTGACGGCAGTATCCTTTCAAATATCTTAATAATTGTTTAGTACTTCAAGAGTAACATGTAATGCTTGTACAAGTGAATATTATAACCAGACGCTGTATACGATTAATAATCATCAACATGATTACAATTGTATGGTAATAAATGTGAAAAGCATTATAATTTAGTGCTTAGAGGTAGAACGCATACATGACGTTACGTAGGATTCCAATTTGATTGAATTCAATGTATTTGTATTCATGCACGTGTTCTCGAGTTTACTAAGTATGAAAACCGTTGTTTTTATCATTTAAATATTGCAGCAAACAAGTTCACGGTCTGCCTGGCGGAAAAGGCATAGATGTTAGCAACATCAAAGGAATCAACACTGCATTACCGGCTTTGAGAGAAAACTTTCTTGAAGAAATTGTCTTTCTTTTTTATTTCTTTTGTAGCATAAAAGCGGCAGATGATGTTTTACTTTTATTTTAAAACCACAAACGTTTAAAATTATTTTAAGTACATTTCTTGCAAGTTAGAGATAAAACGCTAGTCGCAAACATACCTATATTTTTATTGCTTAAATTGCCTATTTGTTTCAAATATTTAATTCTTATGTTTGGGCCATGAAACTATCACTTCAAGCGTCTTTTACTTGGGCTGCAAACATCAGCATTATGCGTTGAAAACATATGTACCATGTGTTTGATCTATATAGTCAAGCAATTTTGCTGCAAAATGTACTAAATCTACTGACATTCGCTCAACGCTCTCGCTAACAGCGGATATTCTATGACCCTCAGCCTAAAAATAGTCTGGGAAGCAACATATTTTTAATAATTCACTTGATTATAATTAGTTACTTCCGTCCATGGACAGGTGTAACGGACTCTACATTGAACGGCACACTTTTACATGAGGCGATCATCTCAGTCCTCGGGAGTAGCAACGCATCTGTGTTTGACTTGAGATAGAACTTATGTTCTATATGAAGTTACTTACAGATGTCCATGGGCGGCAGTGACCACTTACCATCAGGTGGACTGCATGTTCGTTTGCTACTTCAATATTATTATAAAAAAAAGACCGAGGTTTCTACCTCAAGTGAATGAGATACGTTGCTATTCCTGGGGATTAAGTGGCCATCAACATAGATTCGCAAGACCTATTTTACATAGTGACGGTGGTATCTTCGCATGGTCGTTGTACCTTCTTCCACTACTTTATGTTATTATGTTAAAAACAGATTTATTATAATTTAATTATAACTTATTGCTCTATATGTTGGCAGCAATATTCCGAGCTCCGTGTCTAATAACTTTCGTGACTCTCGTGATAAACTATTTAAATACGTGCGATAACGGCATGCTTTCATTATTATACCTGTATTTTATCATTAACACATAGAAAGGCACGGTGGCCGATTATACTTCACTTACAGCTAGGGTTGTCTAAAACTCTACATTTATTAATTGTGTGGAAAAAAATATTATTTTATTCGTAACCCGAGTAAAAAAGCAACAACCCTAATAAAAACCGTAATGTGTACCAATTATAATAATTTTCTATAACATACAGTTTGTAGTGAAGATAGGTGAAATAAGGCATTATAAAAATAATTAATTATCACTTTTAACAAATATATTTTTAATCTTTTTATTAAAAGTAATGTAATTATGTACATGTATAGAGTTGCTTGCGCCTTCTCGTCCATAAGGAATACACCTTTCGAAGCAGTGTTAGATTTTTTCGTTCAAAATTAGAATTCATAAAAAAGTTTTGCTTTTTATTATTTTGTTTTTAATCCAATTAATCCTATTTGTTAATGAAATTTTGTAAATAATATCTATGGAATGGAACTATTTTTAGTAAACGAAACGTTATTATTACCGATTAATGATTACGGTGTAGAGTTGCTACTTGGGCTTTATGATATTTCAGACATTACACATTAACAATATTAAATGTAATTTTACATTACATTACGTTCTAATATTAAATTATGTAAGATGCAGCGATGTGATCCGGCTGCTTCGGAGCGGATGTTTTTCCGCAATAGTTTTCATAAATTCAATCTTATTGGAATCTAGTTTCACATAAATATATACTTAATACATATATACAGTTTCTACAAAATGTTGTTGCTAACTTATTCCAAGTTCCACTACAGGTCATAACACAATTAGCAGCTTTTTTAAATTATATTATAGTAGTAAACGAGCATGCAGCCCACCTGATGGTAAGCGGCCACCGCCGCCCAAAAACGTCTTTAATCAACCCCACACAAATTCAGAGTTCTATCTGAAGTCGGCCATAGATGCGTTCCTACTCCTGAGGACTAATTGGGACGCCTCGGATAAGTATGTCTGCCACAGCATAAACCAGATCACAGCAGCGCCTAAACCTGCTGTTATTAGGCAGATATACGAGTAGATGTGGTGCCTCCTGAGTCGAACTACAAAGTTCTAACACCTTTAGAAGCTGTCTTTAAATTCCAAATCAAATGTTGCACTATATAAAAAATAACCTGTCGCTGAAGTTTCTATCTACTACATTCAACTAAGGTCACCACAACCCATAGTCAAAATGTATCGAACCTATGTCTTTATAATTAAGCAAGCTTGCACCAAGTAATCTACAAAAATAGTATTGAAACAATAATCAATATTTTCTTAAACCCATTTTATATTGTATATATATGTTTAATAATATCGTTAACATAAAAATTAAAACATACATTTGTTACAGAGATGGAAATCGTGCCCGAGGGGAAAAACTTCCGATTGGTAACAGAAGACGAGCTCCCAGCGGTGGCCGATATCCTAGTACAGTATATGCCTGAATCTTTAAAGGTAAACTGAATAAAGTTTTGAACATTATAACTTATTACAGATATTTCATACACTAATATATACGCGGAATTTCGGGATTAATCCTTGGCCCTGTGATTTGTCCTTTAAATTTATATTCGTTTGATTCACTTAAGCATGTCTACATTTTATCTAAAGAATAACAAAACAGATAGTGTCGTTTATTAGCGTACATGTTATTTGTCATTCAATAATATCTAAAATATTTTGGCAATGATAACCATTTATGCAACGCCATTTTTAAATCAGAACTTATGTTATGGGGATATGCATGGTGGAGTATATTTCACACCTCGGTAATGTGGTATTCTACTCTCGGTAGTAAAACAGCGCTCTTCCCGGCTTGCATTGTCTCCAATATTTTTAAAACTCTATTCTCACTAATATCCATTATTCTTTATACGCGCTTAAAAATTATACCATCATTGTTTGTAATGGACTTATGTGAAGTAAAGTGCTAACTTTTTATGTTTGTATATACGAGTATAACATTGTTATTTTTTTGTTTCAAGTTTCACCAGACGATTCAAACATATCTAAACAACAAGGTGTGGGACTTCCATTTTTATGTAGCGAAAAACTGGCCCGAGGATCCCATCTGTCTGCACTTTCCTGGTTGTACCAGCACGGTAAGAAATATTACTTAAAAATGTTTTTAGAATAAAATATTTCGTAAATACTTTATACTAAAGAGTTCCGCAAGGATTCCTTGTATGATGCGATATACATATACACAGACAAGTACACACACACCTATATAGACTTAGAATGGATATTTTTTTAATCTTTTGAGTCAGATGTCATGATGGCCATCATGATTATTATGATGATGCGACACAAGTCATCAACCTCGGGATTGGAATGTATAGTAACATTCCTTTTTAATCATTGTAATAGTATGTAGTCCACCTGATGGCAAATGACACCAAATAACACGTTTAACCACTTTTAATAAGGACATTGGTCCGTCCTTAAGTCGTCCACAGAAGATGATTCTTCTTATGTTAGAACTACTCTAAATTTCATAATGTATCATATGACGACCCCCGTGGCGGAGCGGTCACCATACCGGTCTGACGCGCAATCGGTTCCGGGTTCCATCCCCGGCCAGACAGACATTTGAATGATGAATTTAGATTTCTGTTCTGGGTCTGGATGTTTGTGTGTTCGGCTTTGTGTGTC
>DWLI01000972.1:0-17558 GCA_018249915.1 Cecropterus dorantes dorantes | reverse complement strand
TATGTAATAATTTATTTAATTTAATGTCTTTTAGGAATTTAATTGAGACCAATCCATATCCAGATATTTTAACATACTCGTATTATGTTTAAAATCCATCAAGCTGTTTGGATGGAGGAACATTCGTACATACGCGCAATTTGAATACCTGTGTATATAAATATTCCTTTAAATTCTAAAATTTGTTTGTTAAAGGTTAAGTATACAATATATATAGAGGATGATACTTATTGTGTTTTAACATGTATTACCTAACTGCATTTCAAAAGTAGAAGCTAGGCAGGTGTCCACAAAGCTAATTTTCGAGCACTTATTTATAAATACGCATTGTCTACTTATCCTATTATTTAGATTAATATTATTTTTATTAATAAATTAGGTATGGATATATAAATTTGTATGTCCAGTAAGGTAGTACAATTCTACGTGGTTCCGCTGTAAAGTAGTAACAGCGTTACCTTGACTCCGTCGAGGGTAGTGACGCATCTGTGGCCACCCTCAAAAGGAACTGTAATCTTATTTAGAGTTGATTACAGGTCAATTCGTAGTTACGACCACATAACATCAACTAGACTGAAAACCTTATTGGTAAGCTACCCAGATGCAACAAATACTCCTCTCAAGATCAGCCGACTTTCAGGCTTGTTTCGCTTTTGGGGCGTGAGTTGCTAAACTGGTTTTATTTTTTTCCACACCAGTATAAGAATGCGTTATAGCTTGTAGCTGCTCATTATGCCAGATCTCGAAGAAAGCGTTCGTACCGACTCGGCTCAGAAGTCAGTTACGTAATAACTACATAATAAATTCGTTCATACATTGTGTATGCGAGCTAATAGGTTACGGTAGGTCGGCTCTGTTTCACTAGTAGCGGTTAGCGATAAGCTATGAACGAAAGAATCCTCCGTTCATTTGACAGCTATTTATTCACATACGCGGCGTTTTAATAGCTTGAATTGCTAATAAGATCTATTATTTATGAAGCAAGTGCCTTATTCTTCTGTCAAGTTGTACCCAATGTTGGTGGGTGATACAAAGAGTTGTATATTATCATTTGACTATACCAATATAGTAGTGGGTTGTTAAGAATTGTTTGAAGGTTTATTCTTAGGAACGTGTAAACGTGACATTATTAATTTTGCAGTTTTACTTGGCATGGACACTTAAATGTTAATAGGTCCTTCAAGCCAGACTGTACAGAGATTGTATTTAGCAACTTACTATGAAACCAAACGTGGTTATATAACGTTATTGCATATCAGTTTATATGACTTTATTAAACTTATGCGTGTTGTCAATAATAAATTTTACGATTTGTAAATTTGCAATCTAAAGATATTTCTTGCTACGAGCGAAATGAACCTTGCAAAAATGATATATAACAATGATATAATTACACATGTAACATAAAATACGCAAGAATGATCCAAAGAACAAATTAATTAAATCAAAAAGCAATAAGAACTCATAAATAATAAGATATGTTTAATTTAGAAGTGAAACGTGTTTGCAAATGTTCGTAATCGGTTGAAAAAACATGCAAATTAAACGCTTAAACGTTTTGCAGTATGTAACAATGTAATTTTGAGATACCATCTCGTAGTTATGTGTACAGTGTATGAATAATATATGTTTTATGTTTGTTCTAGATTATATCATTTTGTAACGTTGAAATATTCGAGGCGCGATCGAATTAATTGGGGCTTAATGAGTAATTATTATGCTCTTGTGTAGTTCTAGTCATTAATTGGTTCAATAATCCTAATTGCGATACTTATTAACCTGTTACTTCTTTGGTATAAACCCTTATTTGCATTTTATGATGTGCGGTGATTCTCGAGTGGAAATCGTCTTTTTAGTATATTACTTGTTACAAGGTTTACGCTCGAGATCTCCTTTTTCGTGTTTTAAGTTATTAAATTCGCAGGTATTTAATATTTAATTTATTTACTTACCACAAAAGTAACAAGGGTTCTCCTTGATACTTCTAGATTTAGATATTAAAGTAACGTAGGCTGGCTATAAATTGCAGTGAAGAGTAAACGTCCAGGAAAGTTTAACTTTCCTAAACAATAGCGGAATACATTTTCCTGTTTACAGCACTAATCCGGTCTCTAATTAAATTAATTGAATTAAATCTTAGGATATTGTGATTGTTTCCTTTGTTAATTTGTTGATTATTGGAGTTCCGTTGCCAATAAATGTCTTCCTGTTCATAATTATCTAATTTGGTTCTGATAGCAATAATGGTTTTCTAATGCCAAGTGGCAGTTTGTAACGAGTTATGTGGCCTTTTGTAACATTTTAAATATATTTTAGTTTTTTTTTCGCCTAGAACGTTTAGATATGTCAGGAAATTTTAAATTTAAGCAATTAGATCTAAGGCATGGTTTCGAATGATTTGGGTTAAACTATGGTTCTGTCATAAAGCTTTGAAGACAAATATATTTATACTCTCGCTTTCGTTCAAATAAGGCGACAAATTTTTGTGAGTGTCTGTATTAAAATGCTTACGTAATCTTTTGTGGATGAGGTGAATATATTTAGGAACTAAAAAATACAGAACACATTAAAAATATGCAGATATAAAAAACGTCTTTGTAATTCGTATATTTTCTTCAAATAACTGGTAAACTGATAAAATATTTTTAAATATTCTGTATATATCTATACTTTAAAAAACGTTACTAATGGATCAATTTGAACAATAATTTCACGCCAGGATAGAAGATTTTTCAGAGCGTAACATGAGCATTTTATCTCGAACTCATTAAGGATGTGTGCATAATTCAATAATTATTATCGGTTTACTTATTTATAGTTAAAGCTTAAGAAACATTAAGTAGGTAAGTTGTGCGTTCTCAGTTTTCACACGAACCCGCTGTTGACATCTTGCACAACAGTGCGTAGACATATACAGTGTTAAATGCTGTGTAATAGCTGGTTCTGTACCCTTAGTACGAGTTTATAACGTTTCCTCAAACCAATCTATTTTTACTTTTTCGTCGTTATAAAGTTTATAACACACTATAGCCGAAAACGTAAACATGCAATGTACTTTGCAATGTTAGGTAAAAACGTAAAGACTTCATTCTTTCGCAGAAACGTAATAAATTCGTATATGTGCAGTAATTGTGCACGTGCGTTTTGTCGTTACTTGTATACGATGTTAACTTGATGTCAGATTTTAATGGTTACTGTGACCTCAAATCACAGAGAACTTAGTTAATGCATAGAGCCGTAATGCATAATACAGGCCGTTATCTTTTAAGACCAATTTGAGAAGTCATATGTGTAAACAGCTGGTTTTGTACCTATAAGTAAGCAGAATATGCTTTGCTGGCTTATAGTTATAATTTATACAGAAACTTAAATAATATCTGCTATTTCCTATTCGTGTACTTCGTGAAGTCCTAATAACGTGAGAGAGATCTAGTAACATTTACGCACCTTTAATATGACTTGATTTACAAAACTTGATAGCCTCGGGGCGTTCGATTTTCTAATAAAAAAAGCTAAGGAATTCCGTGTTCTCTCAAAATCACAAAGTTCTCTCACAAAACAAGTCAATTTATCACATCAAATTTGATTTATAAAGTGATGTCATGTTAGTGTCTAGCTACTTGTGAAGGCAACCGCAGTGCTTTAGCAAACTCATAAATGTCGCAAATCTTAGCCTGTGTTGTGGTCTTCTTATATTTCACCGCAATGTATTCTGTTTATGAGGAAATATAACCACATGTGAATACGACATTCCAGAGCAATTTCCAGGAGAGGCAAGGTGGCAACATATCTGTATACTTAATTATATGTTAGCATAGTTTAGTAGTGAAGTTATGTATAACGAATATCGTTGCACTTATCTGAATTTATAGAGAGCATAAAATCTTTAACCGTAATATCAGAAAGCAATCTTAATGTGAATATAGTCATACCTATATACGAGTATATCAACTCTGATGGCTTTCTGTTTTTGGTGACTTTACGGTCACTCAAAAGAAATATATAGACAACATTGTTTATTGGTAGTTAATACTAATGTTAATGTTTTTAATCAATTAGGGATCTTTCAAACTCTGATTTATTATACTTGTCCCTTGCAAGTTCCAAAAATAACTGCCACCTTCTGTCAAAGAATAAAATGATCGTAAACATGTCGATGATAAATTATTATCTTAAATGTAAATCTACATTATGTGTAACTTTTTGGGCCATGTTTAGATGACATTTTGGGAGGGGTCGTTAAAATCGTTATAAATATCGCCTTAATCACAATGACAAACCTTATTAAGGTGTCACCTTTGTGATTCTCGGGCTTTGACCTAAATGGGTTGAACATTAAACGACCCTATAAGATAAATATTTAAATTTGAGGATCTCACATTACAAATTAAAAAGTCGCAAATGGGTCTGTCTCACGTTAAAAATTAAAAATCGCAAACGTATGTACCTTAATTACAGATAAAAAACATGCATACTGTATTCTGCAATTAAAAAGTTAAAGAATATGAATACTGTTATTTGCGTTCTTAGTACATTACTTCAGATTTCTTTTGCTTAATTAAACATAGGTACGTACCTCCCGTCCTATGGAAATAATATTCTCTGAATTAAATTTGTAAATATAACTGTCAGATTCGGACGACGATAGCAATTGATCTACCTTTAAATGTCATATTCCTTAAACTTTTGTAAATACTCATATAGAAGTCCTTGAAAGATTATATTGTTAAGGAGAGCTTGCAAAAGAAGGCCTCGATGATTCAAAAAATGCCAAGAGATATTATATATATGAGACTTAACATTTTAACAAATATCCTCGCATACCATGAGTTCATTGGAGTTGAGTCGTCTAGGAAGGAAACCGTTCACCAACGACACGGTAATAGTTCGAAAATCGTCGGTAATTGATGATAAATTAGATTTAACTATTTCCGCGCATAGATCGCGTGCGATCAACATTACATAGTGTTACCGGAGTTGCGTGAAATCATTCCACTGCACATGCATTATGCATGAAAATAACGCCTTCAATAATAATCACTCAAATTTCAATGTCATTGTCGGACTCGACAAGTAAGCTACCATTTTTACGATCTAGATAATTGAATTCTATTAAATCTTTATAGACTTATGAAATGTTTACCCTATTTCATAACTTTTTAATTTAACAATACAATAATTCTTTTGTAGATCAAATAAATGGTTGAGTTAACTAAGAATTTTGCGAAATACACTTCAATGCTTTAAATATAACCAATTATTTTTAACAAAGTGATTGTCATCTGGCCTTCGTTGTAAATATAATCGACTTAAGATAATACATGAAACTTACCTATTTCGTGCCAAAGTATAGTAGAATTAAAGAGCACATTTTATTTAGCCTCTATAAATTTTATTGTTATATCTTAAGGTTTATTATTTAATGTTAAAAAGTTGCATAATGTACATGTGAGCACGATTACAATAAACACATTTAGAGTCATGCATTCGCGCGCACGTGTGAATTAAATTCACAATGGTCGATCAATTGATCAATTGTAGGCCGTGTTGGCCAACTGACATCAGGTTCACTGGGTTGGCACAGTCACTTATGTCAATATTTATGAGGCTATAGTATCTTCAAGTATCTGCAGCATTGTTAAGATGAGTAAATACATGTGCCAATATTCAGTACAAAGATAACGCCAATTTGGCATACAAAAATAAAAGAAAATAAGATACCTGCTTCACGGTATCAATCTATAGTAGGTGCTAGAAGAACCTATCGGTCGGTCGGTCGGATGAATTTATCGGTCAAAATCCTTAGATGTCGAAATGAAATAAAGGGATTTAGTTCAACAGTGAGCAGCAGCATCTGCCCATAAAGTACCTATGTTATTTACACGAAACCTAAGGTAAAACATCCCTTAAAAAATTGATGAAGTATATTTTACAATGGACTTGTCAGGGATGTAGAACTTAAATTATATTACACCTTTAGCACTGGCGAACTTAGGTAAGGGCTTTGGTACTTCTATTTCTGAAATTTTGTTTTGTCGTAGATGCACGTAAGTGCATTGTACACACGCATTGTACATTGTTTTGTCGTAGATGCACGTAAGTGCATTGTACACACGTAGAAGCACGTAAGTGCTTGCATTAAGATATTGGGGGTGTTGCGGACTTAAGCCCCTGGCTTTCCTTGGATCCACCAGTGAGCCATAATGTGCCGCAAACTGAAACGCATTATGTAATTAACCGGTCTAAAAAAAGGTAAATATGTAATTATGTAGAGTATGTATATTGAGTAAAAGTCATCGCGATGACTTTCCTTTGTACTAAGTACACCGAACGCGAGGCGGAAGTTGTTTTGATGATAATGAACTAGAAGGCAGTTAAAACCTGATTATAATTAATTTAAATAAAATGTGAAAACATAAAAAGATATAACATTTTTAATGCAAATTTTATTATGACATAATTGTTGGTAGACGTGGCGCCTTAATAACCTTACTCGTCTAACACCTAGAGACTTTTTTGATTTGATTTGAGAAATTTATATTTTAAGGTTATGTTTCTCTAGTATTCTTAGCGAGTATTCTAGTACAGCTTATGAGAATAAAGAATATTATTGTTTAAAACAGTGGCATTTACATTGACTTGAATTAATAAGTAGGTACTTAGTAAATCTACATGCGGCATCAAATTTTCAGTTTCAAAACTTCTACCTATGTTAAGTATCTAAAAACTGCTTTTACTAAGGGTCTGCGTTATACACCTTGGAGGACGAACTGTTTGTAAATCAATGCTTACTAGTAAAGCTAACTGAAGCATCTGATCTCTCATAAAACATAGCCTTGAACTAACAAACGACAACCATCCGAAGTTCACCGCTCCATCAACCAGTGTCTCAATTGAAATCCCCTCGTCTAACTGGTTGACAAATCCTCGCACTCACATTGTCTTACAAAAGCCGTCACGCGGTCATTGTGGTTATACACGTTACACAGATGATGGCTTCTTTTGTACGGCCAAGTGGAACTGGATAAAGAATGGTGTCACTGTCGCCATTGCGTTGGGCAATTGATGGAGCAGATACGTCCAGCCTTGGATGGTTGAATCGGAATCAACCATTCGTTAATTAAGATTGATGAACATAAATTAGATTAGCAAAAGATTGAAGATATTGATTTCATAGTCGTTGAATTAGCTAATCGGTTGAAGAATTCCATTCAATAAAATTAAAACGATTTCTAATCGATCTTTATTTACCGTTACGTTGGTAACCACTGATTGCGCTGATAGGACATCTATAAGCTTCTGTTCTTTATATTAAGGAAGTTAGCAAAGTAGTTGAGAAATACACTTTAAAAATTACTAAACCTAAATACTACGAACTTATCCAAACGTGTAGTTTGTATTTTCTTTATGATAAAATAAGAGGTATGAAATAAAAAAAATATTTATTTCTATAACTTTTATTTCATTTACGTAAATCTCTTTTTATTTTTTAATTTTCCTCGTTACTAGAATACAATTAAAATTTTTCATTAATGTATGTAGAGCTATGCAATAGCTATTTAACATTTACCCTAAAGCGGCACATGTGGAGTCGTACTTGTAATGGGCGCGCCGGCTGCTCGACAGGCTCTGTAGATGTAGATCAGATGTTACATACATGTCTGAGGCACCTCATAAATGTAATACTTTATTATAAGCACTCTTTTGCAACTGTATATAGAACGAGTATCTATTTGCGCTGACGTTGTGGTTTTTCCACTTAATATTCTTAGCATGATGGTATTTGAATTCCCTGGATACTATTAGATTTTAATATATTTTACAGCTAACACTAAAAGTAACATAAGCTGGGTATTTGATATAAAATCTAAATAGTCAGTCGCTATTCGTAGTATTTCCTTAGGAACGACAATAATGTAACACATCATTGTCGTCTTAATACAAAAGACATCAACGCGCGCCTGCTATGCAAAATTTTATGATAAAATGAAAAAAAAAAACACAATAGAACAAGTTACTTAATTGTGTAATATTTTACTATCAGAATGTGGCAATGCTTATAACATTTTTAATTACTTTAATTGTTACATAAATGAAGTATTGAGCAGTACTCGTATAGAGGTAAATTAAATACGATTTCGATTTCTAATTATTTTGACACATTCCCTTCCAATCTCCCGAAGCTTTGACCTAGCTTCGACTATAAATCGTCTTCTGTATTGACAAATATTCAATTAATACAAGGCTACGTAACAGCAATAAAGTGTAACCGTATCTCATAAGTAGTTATTTGAATGGTATTAAAACAGGATAGAGACGATGACGCAACAGAGTCATAGCATGTAATATGTGTAATGAAAACCAGTAAAATAAATGTAGAATACGTACGTAGTTGCGCCATTATGTAGACTTTGCCCGTATTTTTTCTCTTTGTGTATTATAATAAAAGAAATAAATACAATGATTGTGTTGTATTTCTTTAACTATAAAAAAATACCATTCCAATCAGCATATCCATGTTTATTTGCATGGGGTTTTAAATTTTTGCCGATCTATATAATTCAACTTGTTTTGTTTTAAAAGATTGGTGTAGCATGTAGTCCACTTGATGGAAAAAGCATCTTTGGCACCCATGGATATTCGAAATCATGTTGAAGTCAAGGACAGTTGCGTTGGTGCTCTTTAGCGCTAAATATGTCGCTTCACAAGAAAATGCGCCGGCTACCACACCATGATATCGAAACGCTAGAACTGCTTCACTCTAGTAATTAGTGTAATGCTGGTACCTTTCCGTTCGAATCATATTTGTTCTATCAGCTGGCATACCGGATAAATAGATTTGATGCAATAGAGGCCCTTGAAAATAGTGTATGCACGGAAGAGCACTTGAAATAAATTATAAAAAAATACAGACCAAAAATATAAATTTCTTCTTTCTTAAAATTAATTCCAGTCAAAATAAAACCGATAAAGTTCAACATTACACTATAATTATGTATAAATGTAGTCGTGTGTTACTTGTAGTTCATTTAGCTATAAAGATTGAAGATACAAATGATGAAAATGATACAAAATTTTACGTGTTTATTTTATTAAACTAGACATTTCTCGTTAGTAGTATCAGTTGCCAATTTTGTAGATGTTGAAACTAAAATCCCAGCATACCTTAGCGGAAACTAGTTCATAGACTGCATTGCAATTCGTTCATTTCAATGAGTCTCGCTTCCGAATCAAATCACTAAAATACTGTTATAATACTGAATGGATCTTGATATTCCTTTTTTACATTTTGTTGTGGTTGAAGTCGAGAAATTTGAATGAAGTGAATGTTTAACTTTTATTCTATTCAAAACTTTAAATTGTTTTTCAATTGTTTATTGAAATTAATTTTCCAAAATATTCAAAAGAAAAATGTAATAATTAATTAATTTACGGCAGCAGGCGCAGCTGTCACTGTGCCAGCCTGAAATGCATAGTTCAGGGTTCAAACCGTGACTAGACATAAATTTAAAACAATTTGCATGTTTCTTCTGACTATAGATGTTCGTATAAATGTTCTTGTGTCTTCTTAGCATCCACGATCCCACTTTCTAGGAGCTAAGAGTGCAGAATCTTTTATTAAATGGGTATTAAAACATAAAATGTATAGACACGATTGCAAATAATTATACATGTTGTGAAATGCCATAATGTATTTCGACAAAATAAATCGTCAATAATTTTGAAATGTTTATTACCTACATTCAATCAATTAACAAAAATATGATACACCTCGTCAGCACATCATAATAATTTGTTAACATTTCCTTTATCATTTCCTGGTCAGTGGCCAAGCGATGCCCAATGCATCGCATAAAACCAGGAGGACGTTGCGTAAGCGTGGAAAGTGAAATCTCAAGAGATAATGTCGCATGCGCACGCGATCGTAGACGATGTTTGAAGAACGAAATATCAACAAACAGCTGACTCAGGATGACCCAGAGCAATAATCATATGTGAAAAAGAACGTAATGCTAAAAGCGGGCATCATTAGTAGCAGTTTTATTTACTGGCAATCTAAAATTTACAATCGCCCGCAAAAGCGCGGAGCTTCACTCGTAATTTGTTGAAAGTACTAAAGAAAGATTAGAGCGATACAGGAAGTGCATTGAATCCGGTGTCAATAACTTGGGGCGTAACTTAGCAATAAAGTTAAACGGTTGCACGCCTTTTACAGCCGAACAAATATCGAAATGAAAGGCGTGAATTCTGAAATCTTTTGTTTGGTCAGAAAAAACTTATTCCGTGTCTACTGCAAAAACCAATTCCTATTTCGACTACGAATATTAGTATCACAGACTGTATGCGCCAGTTTAGCAACGGTGGCAAAAAGTACAAATCTACCCTGCGATCAAAGTAAACAAGACTATGTTTCTCAAGCTTTAATTAAATTGTAGTAAAAGATCTTGACCTCTCGTTGCCTCACTTGACAATGAAGTAGTGTCGCAGTCGACACAGACGGTGTAGCGACCAAAACAAAGAACATCGCACGCCTCCGCGCAAAAACCTGAATCTACGATCAGATACAGTCGAAAGCGAAATAAGCATTTGGGTCAGTAAATATTCTAACATAGGATCAGTTTTTCAGTGATTGAATCAAAATCCATCAGCTATCTTAGCGGTCATTGTAGCCACTGTGCATGTCAGTGACCATAGTAGTTAAACGTCTTAGCTAATAAATGGTCCTAGCTGTCTCCTAAATGTAACAAGTAAATAGAAATACCACTGCTATTGTAGTTGGCACAGTGCCAATTAAATAGTACAACTCTTTTTATTTTGTTAATTTCAACCAATTGAGGGTTTCTTTTTAACTTCATATTTTTTTCTATGTCAATATATATGTAACAGATTGTTCTTTTGTTCTTTTTATTAGTCACTTGGTGTTGTCTGCGGCTATGTACGTGTAGACATAAGATATAACGCACACAAGCATTCAATGCTTATTTAACGTACTGTTGTAAGCTTCACTGTTTTTTTTTTCTTTTTTTAAGATTTCGTCTCTACTATGAGTAATCAAATGTACCTTTTTGCTTTTATATTTATAGATGAGAAGATGCGTTTTAAAAATATTACTATTACCATTATCTTCGCGACTGTACCATAATCGACCTTCGGTACGCTTCGTGGGATTACTTCGATAGCTTTCTAGTCTCACTGTCTTCAATTCTCCACATTTAAGTTTTTTTCTACAATTTTCCTGTTACAATTGCAGTACGGTAGACATCGTTACGCAAAATAAATTATTAATTTACATTGCATGAATATTTCACGTCTATTCGAACATAAATAAAAAGTGTTTATAATTATCGCATGTTAATTTACTTATGTAAATTTTGTGTGGCTATAATATTATGTAAAAATTAAAGCAGCACTAATTTTGTTAAGAATAAGTATGTAATCACTTTCCTTTTGATTTATTTAATATACGACTATGTTCTCAATTAAAAACTTGTACCTAAACAATGAGCTTTTTAAACACTTACTATCTTAACAAAAGAGTTCTTGAGTTAAAATAGTAGCACTAAATAAAATTTTAAACAATAGACTGTTTTAAAACGCTCTACCCTCATAGTCAGTCGCGGACAGTTTAATTTAGATATTAGGAAGATTATTAGAAAACATATTGTTACTTACATACGTACATGAAAGTTAATCTGATGAATAAGTATCTACTACTTACTTTTGTTTAAATAGGACTCATATAAGTAATATGGTCCAAGTGTATACGCAAAATAAACAATAATTCCTTGAAAATGAAATCAAATTTTACGTCATTATAAAATCCCTACCTTCCTTCTACTCAAGATTAGCACCACGCAATAGCAGTTAATTTATAAAATTCCATACTCAAGATATCTATTTTAAATAATGACTTGAAATTTACTTAAGTAATCTTACGCACATTACGCAAATACGCCGAGAAAAAGAACACTTTTAAATCGATACATCCATGATATAAGTGTACGTTTTGTTTTAGACACCTATCTTATAGAAGTATGTATGAGTATTATGTAGCGAAACTATAAGTGAGTACCTAATTCAAAGGAATCGAGGGCATCATATATTTCTCCAGATACCATATTTCATTGGAATATCATCATAATATATTAATGGGGAGCAGTGATCGGATTAATTACCACCTTGTTTGTTATTTATAAATATATTTTTTATCACGAGCTGAATACTAGGAAACGGAAATGCGTGGTCAGTTTCAAAATCCTTTCAAAACTGCGTTCCTTTACGGTGAATTAGGTCAATAAGCCAATCTCGTCACGGACCAGATACTACAACAATGCTCGGCGGCGGCGACGTTAGACAACCTGGCGGGAAGGTACGCAAGATACTATTTCACGAGCCGATGGTTCCGATGAAAACATTGAATACTCAGTGTATTTTCAGAAATTACTAACTGACCATAGCGTTATAATTAAATTATTTTTTTTACAAAACTGCTCATGCGAGAGTAATGAGATTAATAGATAACGCTGTCGTAACGAGTCTTGTGGAGCTCATGCTGTTAAGCTCTTAAGAAATGTATAGAGAATTTTATTGAAAGTCTATGTATTTTGCTCTTTGATTTTTTTATTTTCATATCTTGTAATAATTAGGACGTAAAATGTAAGGTTTTCAATTCATACTAAAGTTGAAAAATCGATAGATTCTGGCTAACATAAGCTGCTTTTCTGCATTCCTTAACATTTGAACTTCAACTCGTGATGTATAGATTTTTACCTCAGGCTGATAAATGTTTACGCTTGCTTTATTACAGACAATAAATCAGGATTAATGTGACAAATGCCTAGGTGAATGATTCATGAAATAAACAGCCTAGGACGTTGGCGCTACATTTTGAAAGCACATTCCTTTGCCATTAGAAATACTAATTTGGCTACGGCCCCGTACATGTGGTACAACGTGTTTCAATAGGTAATTGAATGAGATCTTATCGGATATCCGTTCATACGCAAATAATTTCAGTCGTGATAAACGTTGCTTGCCTTATTGCAATATTGCAGTTACTAAAATTAGATAATTTTTGAAATAGAAATTGCATCTAACTGAATTGTTATAGTCGATTATTAATTTATTCGTCTATTGTGCCGAATTATGTCGGGGTGTAACAAAGCGCACTTTTAACTAAACTTAAAAGCGAAAAATCAACAATAATAGTTTGTCCTTGTGTTTTTTCCTTTTATCTAAAATTAATAAATCACAAAGATACAATTTGCATAACACAATAAAAAATAGGGTCAAAAGTCGAAATTTTACGCCCCATTCCAATAACCTGATTCCTTTGTATGGATATTGAGACACAAAGAAGTACGAAATAAATTATACGCGTATCAACAAGACCTGGTCGCGGACGTGGTTATGCAATTATTTATTTTCACCTACCGGCTTCCTTAAATATCATGGCGTAAAAACAAACCGGTGTTATGTAATTTTACGCACCGTTTAAACACAGAGTTAAGAATATATAGAAATGGCCATTATTATTTTGTGGATAAATGAATCTCTATAATAAAAATGCAAATCAACTTATCAAATACGGAAAAAAAATACTTATTTTAACCAATATATTTGGAAAACACGAAGATTGAAAAAATAAGGTTGCCTGTCGAAGTATTATTTTAGAAAACTTTTTTAACATCGAAAGTCTGTAATCTTGCAGAAAACTATATTAAATTGAATATGGAACAGATGTTCATAAAATAGAAAGTGTAAATTACAATACTACATATCATCTGTTCTGTGGCCATAAACAACAAGTTGCTTTGTGCTTCGCCGAAATACATTGCATTACGAGGCAGGTAATCATGTAACACTTATGTCGGGGTTAATTACGAACACGTGAGCAAATGCCACGAGACCACACCCGGTCAGACTTTACAACTGCAATAAACCAGCATGGATTCTACCAGCGATTTCTTGTTCTAGTTAAACAGCATGTAATCGAATGCAAGTACTTAGAGGAATAATAGAAGATTTATGTGTTGTTTTCTGTCAGACCTCTTGAAATTAAATAGTGCTGCCTTTTATTTTCATAACTTTTTTTATAATATTGATCATGCAGTCCAACTGATGGTAATTGGACTCTGTCTCCAATGAAAATCTGTAATTAACCTTCATAAGATAAGTCTTACCTGAAGTCGTCCTCAGATGCGCTACTATTCCTGATTACTCAGTTGAAACGCCTCGGATAAGAATTTCCCTAACCAGATACTTCAAACTCCGGAACATCACTAGTTCAGCTATTTACAATAACTAGGGTGAATTCCGTTTTTGACACCTTTAGAATTTTTTTCATTAGTTATAATTCAAGGTGCAGGTGGTAGATCCATTATAGTTCGACCGGGGAGGTACCACCGCCGCACCTATTTCTAGCGTGAAGCATTTCTTGCGTTTCGGTGGAAGGGTGTGGTTGCCGGCACACTTAAATATGAGGCGACCATCCTAGTCCTCAGGATTAGCAACGCATCTGTGATCAACTTCAAACAGAAACCCTTTACTTTATGAAGTTGCTTACAGATATCCACGGGCGGCAGTAGCCACTTACCACCAGGTGGACTGCATGGTCGTTTACTATTTCAATCAGATAAAAAAATCGGCAATGCTGCGACATAGTATTTTATCATGTATAGTTATAAGTACAAGGAATGATTGCTATAGTTACATAATTTATTAATCTTAGGCTACTTTTTAAATGCCCATGGGCATACGGACGAATACGTAAGCGGCAGCTCTTTCATCAAATGTATGTGACCCACATAGCCTCCTCAATGTTTAACAACTGCAAGCTAGTAAACTAATTTTCTCAATACACCTCGTATAATATTATCTTAATGAGGAAGCGAAGAATTTCTCACGCTCGCGCCTGTTCGACGAGACAAGCGGCAAAACACTCGCTTGACAAGCGAAATGGATGTTACGTTACAACCTGCGAGTAGAATTAGAATATGGTTATTCTTCGTTTACTTGGAATGTATTTTGAAAGGACGTAGTACGAGTATGGTTTGACACGGCCGGACTTACCCACGCAGGAATTTTGCCACAAATGTGTTATTATTAAAGGTAAAGACGATATCACAGACCAATTGGTTTACGTTATGTATCAGTCCAATTCATAACTTTTTCAGTATTCTCAAGTGGACACCGTTTACCCATTTACACAGATAAATGGAGATACCGCAAAACCAGTTCCGCTGTCGTCGTATTAATTCAGTTGCAACTTACCGCATAAATTATATTATGCAACGGCTATGCATGTGCAGCGTCCATTTTGGAGAAATTGTCGGATTATGCAACTGGAGAGCCCTTTAATAATTGTAACGTACGAGTAATATAACTGACATGGCTCAGATATCTGACTATGAGAGGCTATTATAGGAACTAGTTTCACAAATGGTGCTAGCTATGAGTATAAAAGGCTTATGTTGAGTGGAATACGCATTTACTGTCTATAATTCTATAGACTCTACTCGGTGTGGGTGTCGCCAGCCGTTGACCCAGAAGAGGGCGGTTGATATATGAACCATAATCTTAGTATGCTGCAGCTAATCTTCCAAGCCTTCTCTGGGCGACGCCTATACATTGCTTATTAACTAGCTACACAAGACATTTGAACCTCGGTCTGTAAATATCATCTACCTAATTAATAAGACAGATAGAATATCAACAAATGCACGGCTAATCCGGCGGGAACATGTTATATAGATAAAGCAGGGTTTTTGATAAGTATACCAAAAGGGTATTTTTGAAAGTCACGATGAAACTAATTAGAGGAAAACTTGTATATAAGAACAACCCATTATCGTACCACTGCTGGGCACGGGTCTTCTCCCAGAATGAGAGAGTTTTAGGCCATAGTCCACCGCGCTGGCCAAGTGCGAATTGGTAGACTATACACACCTTTGAGAACTCTTTTTTTCAGAGAACTCTCAGGTGTGCAGGTTTCTTCACGATGTTTTCCTTCACCGTATAGGAACAACCATACGTGGGACGTTTTAAGTACTGACTGGTTTATCATTAATTTTGTTTCTTAAATTTATTTTTGTTTGTTGTAGGTGGAGTTTTTTAATAGCGCTGTTAGTGCTGGGCACGTCATATGCTTCGGAAGAAGAGGACGACAGTGTACCGGACGCAGGCGTTGACGCCGATGATGATGAATTAGCTCTAGACCTGGAGGTAAGTTCAAACAGAATAATAATTACCAATATCAGCGAAGAATGTAGTAAAATCTGAAAAATCCTGTAAATTTACACGTAGGGCCCGAAATATTAATTGTAACAGCTTAATCTGAAAAGGAAAAATGTTAAAATACGCGAAATATGTTAAAATATTCATAGAATTAATCCATCCTAATAAATATATAAAAATGAGATGGTGGGTGTCTGTTTGTCACACAATCACACATGAACCATTAGTCTGATTTACATGAAATTTCGCGTGGATGTATCTTATTTACTTGGTAAATAGGCTACTTTTGATTTCGATATTTTGCACTATTGATAGATCGACCCTAGACCATAGAGTCCTAGACTTTAGTCTAGTGTGTATGACTCGATTAGAAGTTCGCTTCGAACAGCTTCTGTTTAAAGCTCTCAATAATTACACATTGGAAGAGTTTATCGGGATCGTGTAAAAATTACTGTACGTGCTTATTTTGGAAAAAGGGGCAATAAACTCCAATGATGCAATAACCTTTGCAAACGAGATATTCTTCTTTATTTTTTGTCTGGTACCGTTAAGGGCTTGAAGGAATATCCTTCAAGCATCGTTAAATAAACATTAACTTAACTGAGAGTTATTTTTTTTTTAGATATTCATGCGATCGTTGTAAATATTCCATAAGTGCACTCCTGAATATAAGGAGAGAGGTTTATTATTATTAACGCTAAACACTTGTTTTTAGAGGGAAGGAACAGACAAATGTAAGTCATGATTAAATGCGAATTTTGAAACATTATAAAAACCTCTCGGGAATGCAGTTTTCTTTATGCTTGGCTATTAAACCGAATGACAAGCAAAAAAAATTGAATTTGTATACACATGTGTTGAATCCCGAACCTGTGGTCTTAAGGACGATTACCATTACTGCTTAGAGAGCTCACAATCTAAGCAGTCTAAAGTAGAATGGAGTAATACAAAGCTACACACAGTTCAAGTGTAATGACCGTGAGATAACTACACTCAATATTATGTGCAGCGCAGCTTTCAGATGATCGCACCGATAGAACTTACTTTCCAAAGCGGTGTTTCTTGCATCGCAAGTGAACTATGTAAGATCTCATACGCGGTTGAGTATTTAAGGATATTATCATGAGATTAAACGCGTAACTCGAATGCTTCCAGTTAAAATATTAGCCAGCTATAGCCAGATCTAGTATTTGATTAGATACGGAAATGTCTTTTACACTTTGAAATGTTGCGAAAAGTATTTTCCTTCAAATCTGGCGAGCAATTGATGAGTCTTCTGGTATTGTCTGTAAATTTCCAAATGCTATAATGACAACTGTTTC
>DWLI01000971.1:0-17560 GCA_018249915.1 Cecropterus dorantes dorantes | reverse complement strand
CCGCATACAATGTCGGTCGAACCGTGTCGATCGGTCGCGGTATCGCGGAGTAAAGCCTGAACATACATAAAAAAATATATATATATACATGACGAATAGATAACCTCTCTTCCGAAGGAAGTCGGTTAATAAGAAAAAAATGTAAAATAAATGTTAAAAATGTAAAAAAAGCTAGTAAATATATATAAGGAAAAAATATATATCAGAAGGAAAAGATATATATATCACTTCAAATTGATTAATTTTGAATAGTGCTATTATTCCTGCAAAGCAGCAAAATGAACAAAAATACCTCGTAACGCAGTTCTTTCACCGTTAAAAGCGAGATTTAATGCAAGACGAGGTCAAATAATTTATTCAGTGCTTACAAAAAGACTAAATGTTTTTCCTTAGTTTATATGCTAAACAGTAATTTTGTTCAACTTGAAGTCGTATTTACTATACGATTGTACAGATTTTTCGAGATTTGAATGAATCTCTGGGGTGTTAGGATTTATACATATTACACAAACGATGAGGTATTAAAACTTCATTTCGATATTTTAATTACGGAGGGTTAAGCTTAAACCGTAATTTTAATAGGCCCATGAATTTGGTGCTTCGCTGGTCGGTAGTGAAAAAACAGAAATCAATCAAATAATTAAATATTAGAAATAATTAAGGAACCGATAACATTCACGTAATATGCCTGTACTCATAGTGTGTATGTGTGTGCGCACGTATGTGTGCGCGTGTTAATGTGAGTGTGTTTGTGTGATTGTAAGTGTGTGTGTGTGTGCGTGCGCGTGTATGGGTGTGTATCTAAAAGAATTAGTATGAATTCTAATAAAACGTACGTGATAATAATTTAATCAATGTGTAATTCGAAATTCTCTTACTCCAAACATAAAACCACTAACAGTATACAAATTCGGAATTTGTACGATATTATCTGGTCTTGACTATCAATATTGTGTACAAAATGTATCACGGCTTTAAGTTACCTTCACTAAACTAATGTAAGTTACTAAAGCAATGATTTTTATCGACGGATGGGGGGAGGCAACTATCAACAAAATTATAATTTTAACAGATACAAATGCTGCTGCTGGAATAATTTTGGTTATTTTCGTAATGGCAACGCAACTAATTAAAATTCCTCTTTGAATTTATAACGCTTACAAAACAGCTGAAATACTTCGCCAAACGGAACGCCGTAAATAATATTTTCATAAGAAACACCGATAAATAACAGCTTTGCGGTTGAAATGTTTGTGCGGTACAAACGGGCGTTTAAAAAAACGTTCGACGTTTTCTAAGCTCACTACTGACTCTAAAATTTTGTGATTTTACACTAATATTATCATGGGATTGATACATTTTAATATGTTACGGGTACTCACGATATATCGTTTCTGAATTTGTTTTCGCCGATGATTCGACCCAGTTAAATGGATCATGATCACAGCTAATCTGCGGTGGCGGGGAGAAACCGTTGACAAGCACTTGCGGTAGATTAACCTACTTACCCTACGTCTAGTTCGTTTTTATTTCATAGTGTTATATAAATCACAAAATGCAAAGTTTGATGCTCAATGATTCTAGTATTTTAAAAACGTAGTAACTAAAAAATTTAAAATGAAAGGAGAAATATAAATCTATCTTTTAGATGTCTAACTGATCGTAAATAGAAGCCAGATCTCTGTGCTTGTATTTTAAATTCGTTTTTGTCCTTTAATTAACATTTTCCATTTTTTATCAATACAAGCAAGAAATTATTTCCCTATCTTCAGGCCTATGTCACTCTTCGAACTGAGACGATTCCTATGATATGCCATATGTCACAATCCACTAAGACTTTTGGACTGTACCGCGTGCCAAAGAAATAGACACACATACATACAAACACACATTTATGTATGTTTATGTACATAAGCGCTCGAAAAACATCACGTTGCCTCTGACGCAGTCAATTAAAAATCTAGCATAATCTTTATTTAATTTAAGTTTCATGCCAGGTTTTGCGTTTTATTGAAAGGGTTGGGTCAGCTCACGTTTATATGACACAAGCATATGGAGTAGCAATACATCTGTGATTAACTGCAGATAGAATCCATCCTCTATATGAAATTGTTTATTCGTGGACGGTGGTGGTGGGATCAGTGGCCGTGGATCAGGTTTGTGCGCTCGTTTGCTACTTCAATCTTATAAAAATATAAAATGGTTACTTCGTTAATTCCAATAAAACGCCCGTTTGGTATTGTTTAAAACTAGTACGAAGGATACTTGTACTTACTAAGTTGACGAATATTAAGTAAGTTGCCATGTATTTAGCGGCGACAAGTAAGTTAATTAAATTAAGCTTCCCTTTACAAACTTCGAACTCTTGTTCAGAGACCAAATAGTGTTTATTGTAAGCTTATTAAGTTTTGCGTCAAAGATTTCTCACTGAATTCCTGCTGAATACCTGATTTGTTTTCTAGACTTGTTCTTGGTATTAAATATTTTCATTTTATTCTAGACACTTTTATGGTTATACTTTTATCAAATTACATGTAAAGTTCACTTGATATGCGTTGCTACCTTTGACGACTAAGTTCTGTATTTGCGGAGATAAACTAAGTAATAATGTTCCCGTTTAATACAGACCACAGCAACGTTTAACACTGTTATTATAATGAAAAAATAATTGTGACGGTGGTGTTTCTAGACCTGAACCACAAAGAGTTTCACCTTAATATTTTTCATTGAGTGATCTAATTATAAGTATTTAATAAGATAATTATACTTCCTATTAAATACTTATTATAACCTCAAGTCTTATTCTTCTAAAATTTTAAATAAATTATAATACTCTCACGTATGTTTAAAGTAGCCAGAATAGTAGACCTTGATTTTTATAACTTACTTGAAAAGTCGTGCCATAAAAAATGAGTTGTAAGCAAAATGTAAGTCTCGAATAAGTTACTTACACACGAATGCTTTGATCAGATATTCTGCGTCATTTGATTCCGCCGCGTCATGGTTGCTTATAAGTTGTACAAAGGTCTCATTGAACCCTTATTTATCTTGCTACCCCACACGTTTCGAATATTTGTTCGTTTCCTTTGAAGGATTAGTTATGGTAAACTCGTCGATACTTTGCAAAATGTATAGTAACATAGACGTACTGTGACATACATACGGTTAAATATTATGTAAATCGATTTATAGTATTGTACATTTATTTCATAACTAAAAACTAAACTATAATAATTTTATATACATTACCAACCATTTATTCTCAAACTGTTGTGCCACTCTTATTAAGAGAATACATATTTGTAGCTTAGAATACAAAAATCCAAAACAACATACACGATACATATAATGAAATGAAATTAAAATTACATAAAAATCCGCTTTTTTATCTGATTGATATGTTCTGGCTGATTGAATAGGTGTATTAATAGTCGCTTCGTCATGTATAAACGTGTCTATTTATATTTTCTTGAGTAAACCTTCTTTAGAGTCGTTTGGATTTGATAGTCGATGAAAGGAAAATGATATTACGAAAACAATTGTCAGCTAGACAACTAGATGGCACTAAACCCGTTTCTGAATCACGCTAACCATTTTACTTCGCAGCTTATATAAGAGCTCAAGTTTGGTATACTCGTATGCGAAATAAGATCTCCGAATCTGAGTTGTGGTGATTTCTTAATCGATTTTTGAATATGTATAAGTCTTAATATGCTCAGAAACATTTTATTAAGTTTCACTTCTGTCGTGTGTTGCACACACACACTTTTTTTACTTTCTTTAAATATTGTTTCACGCTTGGAGATATTTTTAATTGCAGAAAATGTAAACTGACTTGACAGAAAATGTACTGTCGTACATTCGTAATTCTCATAATTAACTAAATAGAATGAAAACAGTTCATACAATGCAATTCCTAAAGATTTTGTACCCTGCATTGCAGGTAACAAAAAATGCGGTTTACCTATCATTTGACGAAGGCTCTTTCTACCACCTTTATTTAAAAGTATTAAGAGTAAAAATTGGATGACTAACGCGTCGTTGTGAGATGCTTTAGTGCTTTATTGGAAAGTGTGTAACACGCGACTGCTTGTTATCATTATCAGAAAAACCGTAAATCATTCGACAGGTGAAGCTTTGGCAAATGTTGTGGTTTTACCTGAGAATTCGGATTTGTTGCCAATAGTATGTGATAATATGACAATGGTGCCAAATTGTCTTTGCAGCTATAAAAATATTTCACAAATTTAAGTTTTGGTAAGCTTCCAATAAATATATGCAGTAAGATTTTGTTTTTTTTTTTTAAGAGAGACGTAAAAATGGAAAATGCATCTGACAGGATGTTAAGCCCATGGCCCCCTATCAACATTGTTGAGTTTTGTTTGAGGTTGCCTACAGATGTGTTGCTACCCCTGAGGGCTAAGTGGGAACGTCTGGGATAAGTACTCGTATGTCTCCTTTACCACAAACTACTACTATGTTCAAGCCAAAACCGTACATCCCTCTAACCTGTGGGAGGACGAAATAGTTGTGGCGGTGGAGACCCCAGAGTCGAACCATAAAGGGATTTACCTATAGTAGAATCTTCAGACTGACAAATAGCTATTTCTTATGTGTAATCTTGTAAATATTAAATCTGTTCCAGATTACGCTACCGTCTGATGTGGTCATTGCCAACGTTACTTCTTCCCGACAAATACGCAAGATACCTGGGGTTAGTGGATTTCATAATATCTATGGGCTTCACTTTGCAAACCTGAAACTATTTTATTATATTGTAGAATAATGTAGGATGTTTAATTTTAATTTTATACACGAGACGATTTTTTCGTGTGCGTGGATGGTCAAATACGTAATTATGAAGTATAGAATATAAAAACCGGTCAAGTGCGAGTCGGAGTAGCGCATGACGGGTTCCAAACCATCTATTAAAATTGGCAAAAGAATGTCGTGTGTTGCATAGGAGCCCCACATCATCAGTGAAAGATTCAACTGTCTAGCTTTCGGGGTTCATGAGAAAAAGGCTGGTGAAAAACAGCCGGAGAGACTCATTTTTACCCTTTGGGTACGGAACACTAAAAATGCTTAACGCAGTAACGAGGCCTATTTTTATGAAAACTTAAACTGCTTAGTTAAATTTTTCAACGAATTCAATTTGGAAAATAAACTCACCTTGTATAACGTCATCGAATAGTCGCTTATAAGAATCAAATCTTAGAAAAAATGATAAATAGTAAGTTAAAGAAATAGATTATTTTATACGTCGGATCTTCAGAATTATTAGCTTATTCTTTGGACATCACGTGGGTATTTAGAATGGGAGTCGAGCAAACAGATACAGAAAATATTATGACCACTTTTATTACGTAAACAATTTAGTTAACAATATAAAACATACCGAGCAAACGAAAAACAACAGTTCTTAGAGTGGAGGTACGCTGTCTATGAAGGCAGAATGCAAAGTGAGCGCCGTTCATGCGTACCGCCCCTTCTAGGCTTTGTTATAGCACGAAGTTAGATGAGTGTCGATCGACGTCATCACGATGGTGCTGCCATCTCTCAAAACTCGTGCTTCATTTACCGTCCAAACTAATGACTGTTTCTGACATATATATATTTTTCACACATTTTCATACTGTATCAATCAAACAATATGTTGAATCTAATTCTTTGATATAATATTGATTGGTGTGGCCTTTATCCAGTTATACAGCCTAGAAGCGTCGTGGGTAGCATCCTTACTTTGCCTGGGCGCTGTCTTCGGAGCTGTACCCACGGGTCTCATCTCTGAGTACTTTGGTCGGAAGAAGACGCTCCTCTACCTCGCCCTGCCTCTTGTTGTCTCTTGGATCCTCGTTGCTTCAAGGTATATTGTATTTAGTGATGTAATAGCTAAATAATAGTTAAAGACCATTGTTTTATTAAATTATATTTAAAGAAACAATTGTTTCGTTAAAGCATAGTTAAAGAAATATCTGTAACGTTAAAGTAGGCATAAAGAAACAGTTGTTTCTTTAAGAAACAATTCGGAGCGGTCACCATACCGGTCTGACGCGCAGTACACACACACACATCTGAATGATAAATTTAGATTTCTGTTCTGGATCTGGGTGTATGTGGTGTCTGGTTGAAGACGTCACTCCAGACACCACAAACAACATAACTTGGTTTTGGCTAGCAGTACCCCTACGTCATCAGGATCGAGAAGAAGAAATTCGGAACAGTGGAAGCTGAGTTAATCCTCTATTTGTCGCGCACATGCTTAATGCAAATTTAAGACTTATACTTTTTTTATCATGGATGCCCTTGTCAGATCTGAACCAAATTAAAATGGGACCAAACGGAAAGCATCAGCTTTCAAATAAAAAAATGTCAAAATCGGTTCACCCTAACTACAACTTTCGATGTATCAAATAAAAAAATACAGTCGAATTGAGAACCTCCTTCTTTTTTGAAGTCGCTTAAAAATTTTAATGAATTCACTTCTTATTAGATTAATCTAAGTTTTATTTATGTTATCACACTTTACGAGATGAAAGTACTTTATTAAAGTTATTTGATTGCGAGTGAAAAGTCAAGAGAATATTAATATTAAAAGCTGGTTGAAAGTTTAAATTCATTCTTCTAAGTTTGTTTTATGTCACAAAACAGGTGGCTGGGGGAAATTTGATTTTTGTTAAAGTTTTATAACACGATAAACATTATGGGTGGAATAATAAAGCTAACATTCCCGCTTGTGAATATTGTAAAATGGGTGGTAGAACCCATTGTGGTACGATCCAGACTAGACTAAGCCTAGTCTGGATTCGTACCGATGATATATTTTAAAGGAGGGCTGATGGGACTAAAAAGGAGAAACTCCTGTAAAAAAGGAGGATTTTTTAGAGACTATTGCCACCTTGGACATCTGTAAGCTGTATATGAAGTTCATATAGAACAAGGGTTCTATATGAAGTCGATCACAAATACGTTGCTACTTCCGAGGACAAGAATGGTCGCCTCATACGAGTGTCGCCTCATATATAAGTGAGTCGGAAACCACACCCTTCCACCGAAACGCAAGAACTGCTTTACGCTAGAAATAAATAACATACAAAAGTCATTTCGAGGTGGTAGCGAGGTGGCTACCACCTCGAAATGACTTTTGTATGTTATCTACGTTATTTTAATTATATTTAGTTGAACTGCCAATTTTTGCTAGAACTTCTTGGTTTTTCAACAAATAAATCTAAATTTTCAAATGACATGTTTTTAAAGTTGTACTGAGTGGGTATTAAAAATTTAACTGATTGCACATTTAGTCTGTTCCGGTCTTTGCTCCATTGGGTGTCGATCAATGCAAAAAGGAGGATTTAACATAGGTTAGAGAGAGGTAAGACAAAATATGAAATACGAGGAAATGACCGTCTTTAGGATATTATCCGGCGAACCTACTCCGGAAGCACCGCTACCACACCTATTACAGTCTAATATCAGTGTTAAGCGCTGCTGTGTTCTGGTTTTTAAGGGTGTGGTACGGAAGACGTTTATCCGAGACCAACATCTTAGTTTTCGGGAGTAGCAATTTATTTATTTTTATAAACACGCTTTGTACACCCATAGCCCCGAACTAGGATTTTCTCCTGTGTCGCGGGTGCCATGGACACATAAAGACGAATACACAAACACTCAAACCCAGGATAGAAATCTAAATTCATCATTCAGATGTCTGTCTGACCGTAGCCGTAACGAGACGCCTGGCAGATGTGAAACATCGTGTTCGTACATGTAATGTACATAAAAGCAAGATTGCGACACTAAATGAAAATACGGCTATTTACGAACAGTAACCCGCATCAAGTCGAAAAAACAGCTTAGTTTTGTTCCATACTTAATAGTAACAAGCCGCTCTAAAATAATGACAATGTGGCGATCGCCACGCTAACAGTCAGCTTTCCGTGCGTATAGATGTTTGACATCAACATGTTTTAATTCTGTTTTTCAGTCCAAACCTCTACGGGCTATATGTAGGACGGTTCGTCGGCGGTATTGCGGTGGGAGCGTTCAGTGTCGCCATTCCGCCCTACATAGAGGACATTGCTGAGAAGCATCTGCTGCCAACAGTCGCCAACTTTTATCACGTTCACTTCGCTTGTGGAGTGCTGTTCGGTTACATTATTGGTAAGTTTTTAGAAATAAATATGGAAACCGCTTTTACATTGGACTTTGTTTTGTTTCACCCTTTCGTCTGTTTGACCATTCTATATGTATTCATCAATTCGTGTACTTTTGTATTCATCTATTAATCTATTCATTTATTCATGTTTTCGTTCGTTTATTTTTTCATTTATTCCTTAGTTTACTTATTTAGTTAAATCCTCTTCATTCGTAAAGTAATTTATGCTTCATCGTTATCTTTTACTATTTATCTAGTTTGAAGGGCATGGTTTTTTGTGGATGCTGACAGACTATATTAGTCATCAGTGGCAAAGCATTTGTGTGCGGCTTCAGTAGAATCCTGTTCTATACGGAATTGATTACACATGTTCTAGGTAACACAGACCGCTTACCATGAGTGATGTTAGTACGAGTTTATTACGTTTTCTCAAGACAATAATTGCTTTCGGTTATCTTATTTTTATAGAATGGAAGTAGCAAACGAGCATGCAGCCCATTTGATGGTAAGTGGCTATTGCGGTAAGACCAAATTCTAACCTAAGGTTAGCCACAGGTGCATTGCTTCCCCTGAGGACTAAGATGGAATGCCTCGGAACAGTATGTCTATTACTACACCCTTCAGACGAGAACGCAGCAACATATAATTCTGCTGTTTATTAGGCAGAGTAGGTATTAGGCAGAAATAGGTTTTTTCTACAAATTTATTGATAGGTAGGTACAGAAACGAAAACGTAAACGTTTAGTGTCAATTGCAAAATAGCGGTTACGTTTTGCTCGTAGATCATTGTTTAGTGAAAGGTAAACGGTAATCGTTTTCAAAAGACGGTATAAACTCGTACCAAGAGCTAAGCTATTAAGAATTTAGTATCTAACGTAACGTAAACCTGCCAAGCTATTTATCATAAGAGCTAATTAATTAGCAATGAAAGAAAAGATGGCCTACTACGCGAGAATGGCTCAACATTACTCCGGCTACTTAGAGTAGTGGGAGCGATATAATTTTATATTTATTTTACTACTCTTGTTGCTTGGTGCTCTTGAAACTAGTGTTGCCATATGTAATCCAAGTTTTAGGGACGTCTTAGTTCCTAGATTTTTGTAGACCACTTTTAAAATTTAGGTGGTTTCGATAGACCCTCCCGCAGCTACATTTCTACCATATTCTCAAAATTCATCAAACAATGTGAAGATTAGAACAAAAACCAGCTAAGTGCGAGTCGAACTTGCGCACGAAGGGCAAAAATCACGTTCGTTGTATGGAAGCCCCCTTTAAATATTTATTTTAATCTGTACTTAGTATTTGTACAGAAATATATCATCTGTGAGAATTTAAACTGTCTAGCTATGACGGTTCATAAGATACAGCCCGTGATAGATAGATGGACTGAAGTACAGATGGACAGCGGAGCTTTAGTAATAGGGTTCCGTTTTTACACTTTGGGTACGAAATCCAAAAAAAGGTCGCCAAATCTAAATCGTCTTTGACGCCGGTGTCTTTACTTGGTCGTCAAATAGACCAAAAAAATGGCGGCAACGACGACTAAGCTACACCAATAAGTGAAGTCAAACGAACATTTTAGTTCTTCACTAGGGAATACAGATAAATTTTCGTGGACATCCGCTTACGACTTGTTCACCTCCATTTTTTGTCATAACAACGAAGACCCCCGTCGAGTCTCCACTGGACCCCTGCGGGTCGACCTGCATCCCTTTGGGAACCAATGTCCTACTTATACCTGTTGACTATATTTGTACATAACGTTTATTCTTTATGGTATAACCATTTAGCTAACTCTGCCAACATCTTGAAGAAAAACAAAGTATTGTATCGTTTTATATCTTATTATTTAATTTTTCAATATTTATCCCAATTTATGTAAGTATCGTTTGGCTATACTACTCATAACAATGTTTTCCACGTTTTGCTTTCTTCTCGAGGTCGGATGCCTAAACAGATAAAATTCTAGTGCCTATCTCGGATTTCAAAGTCTAAATATTTTATTGTAAGTATTATTATTTGGGACAATACGGTAATTATTGGAAAAGATGAAATTGATACATTTTATTTTGTGGGTTGTTCATTTGTTTACAATTTTATGCAGAAGCCTTATTTCTGTGTATAAGGCATGTATCTCATGCTAAGTAAAATTATTAACTTATGAGAGAGATCATCAAATTAGATTTGCCGTTGGCAAAAATCACCCGTGTTTGCCACAGTTTGACACACTCTTTTAACAAATATATAAATATAATATTAATTTTGGTTTTTAGAAAAATAATATAAAAAGGCAGTTATTTGAAAAAAATATAAGTCGAACTTTTCTTTGTAAGATTCTACCAAAAACACAAAATGACCGACCTTTAAAACTAATGGAATTACTCTAATGAGAATACCCTTTACTGCCATCAAAGTAGCAGTAAAAGATTAATACTTTTGTGTACTTTACCATTATTTCCAGTAATCATTTCAGGCTTAATCATTCCGTCTTCAAAGGCCCTCAATTGTAGACATTATCAAAGGATTAGGGATTCCCTTTATATTTTTCTTACCCTATTACAAACGTTTGTAGCGTTTCTTTTCGTTTTCAAATCAAAACGTGTTTTATTTCTTTGAGTGGCAAATTTTTCTTCTAGCATTTTTTGGTCAATGTAAAATTGTTATTAGTAAATGATGATAGCCATTCAAACGGAAATTTGCTCTATTTTATTTATTTTGCTGATCACGTTTATGTTTTGCTTATAGTAGCAACATATATTAATATTAAGTTTTAAATCTTTATTCCTCATAACACATACAATTATAGTACATTGTCACTTAAAACTGTCACTTAAAATGAGAAACTTAAAAATTACTAATAACATATAGTCATGCTCGGTACGTGCATATCTGTTTCGTTATCTATGTGTGTTTGTCATTGATGCGTATGTTCGTGTATGTGTGTGTGTATGTGTGTTTGGGGTTTGGATGTGATAGAACCAGTGTAGTTTGACCGGGGAGGTACCACCGCAATACTTATTGAAACAGGGTATGGTTGCCTCACTTTCATATAAGGCGATCATCTCAGTCCTCGGAAGCAGAAACACGTCCGTTGTCGCCTTCAGATAGAATGTTTGTTCTATATGAAGTTACTTATACATATCTATGGGTGGCAGTAACCTTATCATCCTGTGAACTGCAAGCTCGTTTGCTACTTTCTGATTTAAAAAAAATCTGAGTCCACTGAAATAGTGACGCATCTGTTGGACCTTAAAAATATGACATTTTCTAATTGGAATCAGATGGAATTATTGGTGATCATATAACAAGAAAAGTGCCGTATCCAATAGATAATATTCTCTATAAAAATATGGATTTAGAATAAGAATAAGAGTTTAATCAAAATTC
Source organism: Cecropterus dorantes dorantes (assembly GCA_018249915.1). NCBI lineage: Eukaryota > Metazoa > Arthropoda > Insecta > Lepidoptera > Hesperiidae > Cecropterus > Cecropterus dorantes. Next base: position 6,018 of record DWLI01000971.1, on the reverse strand, counting down.
AGATTTTTAAAAATAAATTGTAAAAAAATTAAATTGATACGATTAATTTTAATCCTTTGTTACAGGTTTGGTACAAAGCACGTCATGGTTGTCGGTGCTTAGCGCGAGTATCCCCGTGGCCTTCTTCATAGCTTTCATATTTCTTCCGGAGTCACCTGGATACCTCATATCCCAGGGCAAATCTAACGAAGCCAAAGCCGCCTTACGATATTTTAGGGGCATCGATAACGACATCGAATCAGAAATAAAAGCATTGAAAGAACACATAAGGAACTCTGCTAAGAATCGCGTGACTTTTAAAGAATTGTTCGGAACAAGAGCAACAGTGAAAGCACTATTTGTCTCTTTCGCTCTCATGATCTTCCAACAGATGAGCGGCATATTCCCCGTCCTCTTCTACGCGGACAAGATTTTCGTCAAATTCACTATCTCATTAACTGCACCAGGCGCTGCTATTATTCTCGGCTTCTGTTTAGTTTCTTCAACTTACTTCTCAACGTTTCTTTTGAAGAAAATCAGGCGACGCGTCTTGCTTTTGAGTTCTTTCGCAGCGATGGCAGTTAGTTTGGGAAGCTTGGCTGTCTATTATCACTTTAAGGCCTCGAACGGACACACCAGCAACACTTGGGTACCGTTAATGACTCTATGTTTGTTCGTAACTGTTTATGCTATTGGCGCTGGTCCAATCCCCTGGTTGATGTTGCGAGAGATCTTCCCCCAGAATGTAACGAGGCGGGCCACAGCCATCACTGCTGGATTCCACTGGTTCTTGGCGTTTGGCGTGGTCAAGCTGTACCAAAACTTGCAGGATATGGTCGGGCCTGGTTGGACGTTATGGCATTTTTCAGTTTCGTGCGTAATTGCCTTAATATTCATCTACTTCTTCGTACCTGAGACGAAGGGCAGGACATTGCAAGAAATTCAGGACGAATTCGATGGCATCCACAAAGGAAAAGCGCACAGACATTTTATAGAAGTGGAAACAGTTGTAGAAGTATAAGGATCTTTTAAAATAAGCTGCATCGAAAATTGTTTATCTCTGTCAGTATTCTTGCATCAAAATCTTCACGATAAATTTTGCAATTTTTCGTCCAACTGATAGACATGTGTCAAGGAGAAAAAATTAGTTGTTTTTTTATTTTTAATATTTAATTTCATTTATTTGGTTAAAGTTGCTGATTGGTATGGAGAAGTCAATTTCCGATACAAAGTGTAAGTTAAGTTATTGTTAAGGGGAAGAATAGTGCCATGTTCAGTAGTGTTAAGCAGATAAATGTACGCGTGTATTTATTTCGATAATGTAATAATTAATAAAGACTTATTGTATATGATTTATTTTAATTTTCTCACTACAATGTAACCTTGGGTTTCTTATTAAATGAGAAGAGTTTTGATTTACAATACTCTTCTCATTCACCTGGTGCTTGGTGCTGGTTCTACCACATTATCCTGGTGCAATGTGTCAATTCAATTAAGAATATAGAAGTATCATATTGCGTTTGTGAACTTTGAATGTCTACGATTAGTATGTATTTTTTGCCATATTCATCAAAGGTAAAAAATTCGAGGCTGCCTGAAGATATGGTTATAGTGCAACCGTCTTAATAGCAAATACTTGTCTGCTACCAACATGTATATAGCGAGAAACTATAATCAAATGGTTGAAACTTGCCTCCTTAATTAGGTAATCTGATTACCTTTATTTTTTTAAACCGATTTTTGAAATCCATAGTGTTAAAAAAATATCTAGTTTAAAAAAGTCTACCAAATCGCACTTGACCCGTGCCCAGTAGGACAATAAGTTGAAAGAACGTTAAGAAAACCACAATATTTTATAAGAAAACAAATTCCTTGTTATTCGTATGCGTACAATGTGTATCACTCACGCACCTCCCAATATAGGGTTATTTCCCTGGAGGCAGGTTAGGGAAAATCATTTTCTAATAAAACAACGGTACTATATGACGGAATACCTGAGATGTTTGTACACGAAATGGGAATACTGTTAGTGGCATAATATCGTAACGATATTAGGTTATTTGGCTAGAATTCCAGCTGTTACGGTCGTTTTCTTATCACGCGTTTGTTTGTGTATGGCTCGCGTGTGTGCTAATAGTATTCTATGGTGTCTTGAATACTTTTATATAAGTTATACACGTGCGGGATGTGAAGATATACATTCTTCATTCACATCAGCCTCTTTCATATTGCTGAGATATTTCATCGGATTAATTTAAACACGCGGGTGCGACTTACACGCACACACAACATGAAATGAAATGAAATATCAAAAAATGAAATATGAAATGAAAAATTTTGCAAAAGCTTACATTGGCACTTACAAATTGTAAATTACAATATTTTTTCCATACACTACTACCGGATCGGAAGACGATGATACTAGGCATAAATAAGAATAGCGGTGCTGCTTTCGGAGTCAATCCACAAAAAGTACTACCACGTTTCATTACATAATACATATTTTACTTTATCTAGCAGTGTTATAGAAAAGAGGTATTTTACTCCTGTAAGAATCAAATTAGAAATATGAAAATATAATTTGACGGAGTGGGATAAGTGTGATAAATTGCCATACAAAAAGGTTTTCCAAATGAGATGGAATCACAAATGTGTGTATTACCGTCACGTCCCGAACACACGTGTGTTGAGCGATGGGTTACGTAACGATGTATCAGTTTCACTTATATATTACATACCCTTTTAGGTTATAACCTATTAATGCATGGAGATTATTATAAAACACCTAGGTATACCTTTAGTTTCGGTATCCGAAATGCTACGGTATTCTCTGCCTGTCTTAAGGGGCGGCTAAAAAGGAACTTCCATGGTTGCGGGCGTCAAGAGTGGGCGCTTGAATATTCCAGCCGGGTGAACCCGGGAAGGACGGCGGGGTATGTGGTCACATGCCGTCGTAAAGACCAGATGGTGCGATGCCTAGCTCACCTGGGTGGAGCCCAATGATGCAATGCGCTCAGAGGACTTCGGTTGTGTTTCTTCGGTGATTTTGGATTTTGCAGCGCTGAGGACAGCTACAGGGAGATTTTTGTGCGGTAAAATCCTTACATAACCCTTACGTCGCTCCTACGGCGTGTTTTGAAGGTTTCCCCTGAAAAACAAACAAAAGGTATAACTAAATAAGTGGTTTGAGTAAGCTGGCATGACTGTCACACTCTTTTATATTATAGAAGTAGCAAACGAGCAGTCTACTTGAAGGCAGCATCTGCCGTCTATATACATCTATATTTAAATCTAAAAAGGATTAGGTTTAAATATAGATGTCCAAGAAAAAGGATGGCCACAGGTCGGTAGCTCCTATATAAGAAAGACTCATTTCAGTGTTCTGAAAATTTGTGTGGCGAGGCACCGCCTTATCTATTACTGCCTAATAACAGCAATGTTAAGCGTTGCTGTGTTCTGATCTAAAGAGTATGGTCAGCCCATATTTTTGCGAGTCTTTTAAACGGTCAAGGGTAGCAACGCACGGAAACGGTGGGCGGCTTTAATCCTTATTTAGAGACTCACGGATGTCAGGACGATTGAACTTCTAAAGCGATGTGCTTATAACTAGTAACATCGTTAAACACAATAAAACAAAAAATCCCGCCTACTTAAGAGGAAATTCTTGTTCTGTTCCGTCAATCCATAACTGTCCCACGGCTGGGCACGGGTCTTTTCTCAGATTGAGAGAGTTTCAATCCATAGTCCATCGCGATGGCCTAGTACGAAATAGTTGACCACACACACCTTTGAGATCTTTTTTTAAAGAACTCTCAGGTGTGTAGGTTTCGTCGCGATGTTTCCTTCACCGTAAAGCAGTAATAATTAACTTCTAATACGCACATAAGCTTAGAAAAATCAGTGATTGGGATTCGAACCTCGGACCCTCTATTGTAAGGACAAGTTCTAACCATTCGGCTATCATTGCTCATAAAAAACACTGCCTCCCTTACCAAACCATATAAATCAGAATACAGCAGAGTTTAACACTGTTTGTTAGAAACCACCTATTTCTACAATAAAACTAAGTAGCTTTACATTAAAGGAATAAAAATCTTTGACACGGAAACCTCGAAAGAAATGTAAAACAATAATTCCTACCCAATTCACATGTGTGCGTGCTACGTGACACACATACATATACGTGACACACATACATACTTATGCTTATGAACCTTTTTGAGCTTTCACCTTTCTGTTTGTGACCTTTCTCTTGTGACATAACGTTGATTGGATCGGCTGAAAGGTAAATGAAAATGGTTGGGTTTGTAACATCTAAATTAGAGCTAAAATTACCGTCAAAGTAATTAGAATTGGTGGAACTGGTACCAGCAGACCAGTATGGCGACCGCGACGCGGTTCAGCGGAAAAATATGTATCTTTTCTTTATTATTATTTTTTTATTTTATTTATTCACAAAATCCACAGCTTATTTCAATTAATTTTATGCTCTAAACTTATAATACAGGCCTTAAAGCCAATTATGGATTTACAATATACTTATTAAGCTAATAAAAACGTCACTAAGTATTCACTACATTACTTAAAAATAGAAGTAGTATATTTAATGTTTAAATGCGGAAGAGTGTGTGTGTATGTGAGAGTGAGTGAATGTGTGTGTGTGTGTGTGTGAAAGTGAAAAGTTTTCTAGGACAATATTATTTTTAAATGACATCAATGGAAAGTTTAAATGTGGTACAATTTTTTTGTTTCATTCGGGAAACATCGTCGCCACATTCACTTATTTCTGCCTAGTAACAGCAGTGTTACGGACTGCTGTGTTCTGGTCTGGATGTAGTAAGGAAAGGCGTACTTAACCGAAAAGTTCCTTAGTTCTCAGTGGTAGCAACACATTTCTGGCTAACCACAGGTAAGATTGATTGTATCTGTGGTTGATTACAGATGTCCATGGGTGGCAGTGGTCACTTACCATCGCGACGATGCTCATTTGCTACTTCCATGTAAAAAAATATGCAAGCTAAAACTCGGAACCCACTGGACGTCAGACCGGTATGATGACCGCTCCGTCACGCGGGCCGTATATATATGAATGTACATGCCTTTTGCAAATATATACACTTACACTTCTGAGTAGCTTATGGTTATAATTTTTTTTATTATGTTGTAGTATAAAATGAGCAAGGAGTCCATCCGATGGTAAATAGTCACTGCCCCGATAAACATCTATAAGCAATTTCATAGTTTTAATTATGACCATGATAATGTCTATTCAATCTAATTTAATGTAATTTTAATTTTAACTTTTTTTGTTAACAACAATAATTTTAATGTATTTTATATTATTTCATTATTACTATTATTTATTTAATTTTTATCTGTAACGACATTGTATTTAATAAATCCTTGACATTGTAATGCCCTAACGGGGTTATTCATACGCACAAATGAATATTGTACCACCTAGTCAGTAAGCATAATAAGCAATAAATGATTATGATTATACAGAACAGGAGTTATATCTAAAATCCACCACAGATGCGTTGCTTCTCCAGAGGACTTTAGATGGTCGGTTCATACGAAAGTGAGCCAGCTACCATGTCCGCAACACAAGAGTAGATTCAAGGTATAGATAGTAATTGCCTCCCTAGAAGCATACTACAATGTTAACGAATAATCTCAAAAAATGCTTGATTGATATCTATACTAATATTATAAAGCAGTAGAGTTTGTTTGGTTGAACGGGATAATCTCAGGAAGTAGTGGTTCTAATTGAACATTTTTTTGTGTTGAATAGTAAATTTATTGAGGACGGCTATAGGCTTTATAACATCACGCTATGACCCATAAGAGTGGAGCAGCAACGAAAAATGTTGGAAAAACGGGAAATTACTCATTTTTCGGAAAACTTTTCTTGCGTACGCTGTGTAACGCGGGTGAAACCGCGTGGCACAGCTAGTATTAAATATAAAATAAAAAATTATAAGAAACTAGGTGTGGTACACGGTTTCACCCGCTACTAAATAAGAAAAAAAAACAAAC
>DWLI01000970.1:0-17566 GCA_018249915.1 Cecropterus dorantes dorantes | reverse complement strand
CTCTTGGTGTAAGGCAGGGCTGCCCAACCCCAGGCCCGCGGGACACAATGTGGCCCGCCAATGCATTTAAATTGGCCCGCCAAGAGTAGCTCGTTGGTAGTCGCCAATAGCACGAGTGGCTGATTCCAGCACATCCAAGATTTCATGGCCCACAGACGATCTTGGATGCAAAGCTTGTGCCCACTTCGATTACAGTTGGACGGCCTTGGTGTAAAGCGTTATTTATAAACTACTTTTTGTGCTTTTGTGTTTATTTGTGTACGTTTATGTGATCAGTTTGAGGAAAGACTAATGTTCAAGAACTTGGTTGCATACATAACTTCACTTTACAACTTCAAATGGACTGCACAGTCACCAACTTCAACAATATAAATCATTTTCAGAATAAAAAAGTATAGTTCAATTAAGTAATTGCAAAAAGAAATAAAACGCAAAAAAAAAACGATACGGACCTATTTCTTAATAGTACCCCAATTTAGTATTTTTTCTATTATTCGACAAATGATTCGACAAATCACGTGTATTTGACAAACATAGTTTGGTATACGTTCACAAATTCAGCTCATTAACTTTGAACGTGTCCTATTTAAACTAGATTAAACTTGGAAACCAACCACGGTAAACGTGACCAATTGAATGACAGCAGATTTAGTCAATAAAATTGTTGCCCAAAATGGTAGCTTTTGTAAGATTTTCATGTTCCGTATCATACATGAAAATCTTGTCCATAATATTTTTTGAAGAGATTATTTTATAGTCAATAAAGTAGTATACAATTTTTAAAGACATTGTCTATGCCCACTGGTATTAACGATGTCATTTTTGACAAGATTTATGTCAAAAGCTTTATATATATAATAAGTTGACATAAATACATAACTAAATAAACTCCTCATGTAATATTTGATATAAAATCAGACTAATAAATATTAGGTCGTACACAACAAATAAAAGTGTAATACCTTTAATTACTTTTAGTGATTATGTTTGAAGACTATTTTGATTCCTGATTTCTGGGTTCGAAAATTTTTCGAAATTACTTAGTCATAATTAGATTTTTTTAAGACATAGACACTTTCAAATTTAAGTGAATGATTAAATGATACAAATAAAAGTTAAAAAAAAATGTTTAAATTCCTTCTCCCATCCAATCCCGATACAATAAAGAATATATGCCTAAATTTTTGTATGCTTATCATAACAAACGTATGACATTGATTGAAACTGAAGCAGAGCTCACGATTGTTACGACACATCTGTACTGGTACAATATTAAACAATTACCATAGGAGGCTCTTATCACGATGGTTACGTCACGTACTGTCCCGTCAACAATTGATCTATGGCCGCTACCAAATCCCCTGTGATCGATATTGACACCGTATGAAATTAATTAACTGATGCAACTGTTTGCGCAAGTTTCTGATGGACGGGATCCAGTATTGTTATCTGGGTAAAAGAAAAAAGAAAGAAAAATGAATGATTTTTCATGTAGTTCACCTTAGCAAGCGACGAAAGAGAGAAAAATTAAAGATTTTTTGTAGCAAACGAGCAGTTCACCTATGGTAAGCGACGAAAGAGAGAAAAGTTAAAGATTTTTTGTAGCTAACGAGCAGTTCACCTATGGTAAGCGACGAAAGAGAGAAAAATTAAAGATTTTTAGTAGCAAACGAGCATACAGTTCACCTATGGTAAGCGACGAAAGAGAGAAAAATTAAAGATTTTTTGTAGCAAACGAGCATACAGTTCACCTATGGTAAGCGACGAAAGAGAGAAAAATAAAAGTATTTTTGTCGCAAACGAGCAGTTCACCTATGCTAACTGACTGCTGCCAACGGACATTTGGAAGCAATTTCATATAGAAGGTCCCATCTGAAGTTGATCAGATGCCTTACTCCTTAGCGCTTTGATGGTCGCCTATACGAAAGAGAGATATGAGGACTTGATACTCTTCCTCTGGATTCAATGCCTCAGTGATCTCTTAGGGCATTAGATAAAGGGTGTTACTTATAGTGTTTACTTTAGTCTTTATACCTGGTAATCATGATACGATGATACTTTCATATTAGTAATCTACTAATTTTAATAATTTAAGTATTCTCACTTAATATTTAAAATGCGAGAGTTTAGAAGGGTATGTGTATGTTTGTTACACTTTTACGCAAATACTGGTCGGATTTTGCTGAAATTTAGCACACAGTATATGTACTAGAATAACAAAGGATACTCATTACCATGGGGGCTACTTTTTAATAAAATTATAACATTGTTTTAATGAAATTTTTAATCATTTTTTAACACCCAAAAACAATAAATAAGAACAAGACGGTACAGCTTAGTTTTTATTAGAAGTAATGGTACTCTTATTTAGGATTTATTGCAAAAAAATGATTGTTTATCACATCAAAGGTTAGATGCAAGTAATAACAAAAGCAATCTTAATGCTAATTTAAATTGGACTATTCCAGTAACCTTTAAACATACTTTTTGTGCTTTTTGTCACATAACGAGTTTATGAATATTTGTCTATAAAATTCCATTGTAATTCAATATGCCATAGTACAATACAATTGGTTTTAATACCTTTATCATATTACCCTGATTTATTCAATATCATATATGTTTTATTATTCATAATAGTTACTTCATTTAAAAAAAAATTTCAAGGATAAAATTAATATTTTGAATTTGGTTGCCTCAGATCGTAGCGCCATCTGCTACGAGCTTTCCCGGAAATTATAGTTCTGAAAAATATTAAGAATATCAACTTCAATGCTGAAATTCGGGGTTAGTAGACAATTCCAATTATGAGGAAATTATGCACTAAGTTATTCGTAATTATTATTATTTTTTAGCATAAAGGAAGAAACTGATACAAAGCATGATAATTTAAATTTATTATAAGATAAAAAAAATTACCAAATTAAAAAAAAATATTTTTCAATTCTATTTGACGCTAATAGTCAAGAGCTGACTGAAATATAATTCATTTTTTTTTTTTTTCAAAAATAAAAAAGAATGATCAGAAAGCTGGCACATACTTCGGCCACAGAATTAGCCTGGCTATTCAACGAGGTAATGTTGCCAGCAATCTGGATGCCACTTTTTATATTTAACATTATTTCTTGTAGGCACCTATTTATGTTGTTAAAGTTTATATATATTATTATTTAATACCCTTGTCATTGTTATTTAATTATTTAATATTTTGTTTTTTTTCCAAATAAAGCTATTTCTTCTCAAAAAAGAAAACTTTTTTTTTAAATCGATGGTAACTCCATTCAGCTCGTAGGCATTAACGTCAAGTCAACGCTACTGGTCATAGTTGCACTATGCTGATAATCTGGTAGTCGGATGCCGACCGTACTGTTATCTCGGTCGTGGATCAGATCGGCATTATTTTGAGAAGTAATTATTAATGTAGAGGCGGTTACCGAATTTCAGGCCACTGCAGTACAGTCCTAAACTAATGAATAGAAAACGGTCTAGTAGCTGATACGGTCTGAGATAATGAATGCTCTTGCTATACTTTTAAGAGTAATTATCGACGGAATTTCGTACTAAGTACGCTTAAGTAGCTAATTTTGTAACGATAAGCAGTGGTGATTAATTTTGAAATATATCGCGATTTGAATACTTTTGTCTTTCATTTGACACATAGACTATTACTAATATTATAAAGTTTATGGACGTATGTGTGTTTGTTGCACTTTTTTGCAGACGATTAATTTAGTTACTATATTTGTCTTATATTCTTCTACACTATCTAGAATATTAGCATACATCTAAATGTTTATAAATATATTTTTTCTGTGACTTTCAGTCACTTATTCAAAAACCTATTTTAACATACTTTTGTAAAAATCTGACACATTTCAATAGAATTCTGTAAAAAATCTACTTCTATTAAACCACTTCGATTTTGAAAAAAAAACAACATGTATTTCTTAATTATATCTCTTTATAATAAACATGTAGTAACTAACAAACCCATCACATCCTTTTTATCTGCCTTACGGATTTATAATGGACAAAGTTCCAAAAACATATCGCACTCGTGAGAATCGTCGCGTCGTTATTAGTAAGACGGGAATATTCCCCGTACTTCCATAATAACTGGCAGAAAAAGAAGTAGACGATGATTTCGGTAAAGAATCCGGCGGTTAAGCGTGCCCATTGGAACTCCGACGTAAATTTGACAAAAGAATTTTATGAACGTATAAATTCGAGATGTCCGCCCGTCAGTCGATCGGTACTTTAATACGTTTCGAAGAATAACTTTTTGTTCGCATCGAGATCGCTACTCGTTCAATTACAAACGAAATTAATGATTGAACACATTTTAAACTACGTATTCATATAAACGCACACTAGAGGGACACACAATAGGATAACATTCCCATAAATGGATCGTTGCAACCAGTTATGACCGCTTATGAGTCCTATAGTCGCTATTTAACATTTTTGTAGCTTTTGTTTCGAATAGAACTGTGTTCGTGCATATTAATTCGGACTTAGGGACGCTGCATGATCAGTGCCTTATATGAAGAGGGTTAGTTTATCTAATCTTTTTATATTATTCGGTCGCAGATATGCTCCATATGTTATTTTGTGACGAACAGATACTTTATATAGTACTAGGTGTGCGCGCGGTTTTATCCGCTACTACATAAGAAAAAACAAATAAATAAACGTAGCGCGATGTTTGAACTAATTTCAATGGTGTAGAACTTTCATATAATAGTTTTTCACTCTTTTCACCCCCTTCGGAGTGGAATTTCCAAAAATCCTCTCTTAGTGCTCCTCTACAGTCCCTAAGGAATCTTCATACTAAATTTCTTTCTACGCTTAGTAGTTTCGGCGTGCGTTGTCTGTCAGTCAGTCACTCATTAAAGAGTTTTATATATATAGATTTGCGAATTAGGGATAAGACTGGCCTGATAAGGTTGGTATAACTGGTGTATAAGACTTCTTTTTCTTAGTCCTTAGGAGCAGGATGCATCAGTGGTTGAAGAGGTATCACCAACCTGGAGTTTATATGGAGTTTATATGACATGTTTTTTATATGTATAAAAGGAATTCTGCTAAGATACAAACACACCTGCTACCCTAAGACTATTTAAAATAGGTTTTTATTTTATTTTTTACGCGTTTTACCATACCACTCAGACCAAAACAAAGCAAGCTAACTATTCAAAACAAAACGATAATATTAAAAACGAGAATTTGTATCGCAAATCGAAAACAGTCCGCCGTTTACAAGATGGCGATTTATCATAATACTTTACACAAACGTACTCAGTAACACAAAACCGCGGAGCAAAAAAGCGAATTCTTAAATCGCGATTAAGCGGACGTTTTAGTTGGAAGCGATGGCTATTATCAATCTTTTGAGATATAATATTACTTAGTGATATTTCACATTTATGCTTTTATAGATTAAGGAGTCCAAACATAAAACGGAAGCTCGTTCAACAAATAAATTTTAATAAACCATGTGAAGCAATAAAAGTCATTCAACGACTCCGATTGTAACATATTAAAAAAATTAGGAACAATTCAAATCAAATTTCGAATTCTCGTTAGAGCAGGACGCAATAGGGTTGATGACCCGTTGAAATGTCAGCACACATCCATCTCACTCTCTCCCTACGCCTTTGTAATCTTTTATCTCATTCTATGAGATGTTGATCTTGATACGTCACATTTTTAATAAACGAACTCCATATGACATGGCGCACGGAAATTTGTTCGAATGATTAATATGGCCGGAGCAGACGTAAGTATTACTTTGTTTTTAAACGTTATTAGAAATATTGATAGTTTCATGTCATTGCTCGTGTTTTGTGATCGGTAGATAAACGATTGGTAGATAGAAAGTCTGTTGGAATTGAACGCACGAGAGAATAACAATATGTAGGCAGAACGCAAAAACTGTACACTACCAATCTCCAAATCAGATATGTAAAAATTTTTGTTGTTTTTTTGTTTCGTTTTTGAACGTGTACAACACCATCTATTATTGTGTTGGGGAAATAATCAAGAATGAGTTAATGAGAAACGCACTGTTTGTCTGTTCTTGTTTAACGATTTCTATGAAACGTACGTATATTAAATATTGTTGAAGTCATTAAAACTACACAAATAGATTGATTCCCGTTTGATCGATACTGAGGCATTTATCTTAAAAAAGAAAAATGATTAGGTTTTGTATGGGATGCGATCTATTGATTTTCGATAAATACTTGGAGTCAAAAGTTTCAGTTTAGTATGACAAGCAAAGTCAGTGCTACTAAATAAATACTTGAATATAATAGTTAGGTATTTCGCGAGAACTAACTATTAATTAGGACGTAGCCGGCGAAGCGAGTTTAATAACGTAATAATCTTGTCGCCTGTGGCATTTCGGCTATTACTCGGATTCTTATTTTAATTTTGACATTAATAAGTACCGAACATACATACAAAACGAATGAAAAACGAGCGGCGTGATACCACAAAAAGCTTATGTTCTAGGCTGCGTACTGGCCATGCGCTTCATTACAACGGAAATAAAAAGTTCATATTTGACGTTTAACAAATTGTTCCTTTTTCAAATCTACCAATGAGACTATTGTGTTCGTTCCTAATGGCGTGTTCTATTTCAAATCTCATTCTCTTTTCAAATCTGGCTCGCCTTTCAGATTCATTCGAATTTGGAATGTGTTGGATACGTTTTCCCACACGTCTTTTTGAATTGTTTGTCTTTTAAATGAGTTGATTAATAGGATGTTACGTTAGTACTGATTGTTGCAAGTGATGGTGCAAGCACGTATGACTGTCGAATTTGTACTGATCTGATCTACTGTTTAAGTTTGGCAATATATGTTTATTGTACTTGTTCAAGAGAGCACGATGGCTTTCATATAAAAGTGATCGTAGTTCAAAGCTGTCTTTAATGTCTTGAAGTATTTAACCCCAGATATGACTAAAGTTACCACTGCTTTGGTTTCAAGTATTATAAGTTAGGAGGTGCAAAATATATTTAAATAAGGCCTTTTGTGTAATAATTCTATAAATTTAGGATAAAAAATGATTGATGGCGATCTTTTAATCCTTACGGATGGGCATTAAGCATAATCTAAAATATGCATCAGTAAAATCTAAAATTACCAAATGTCGCATAGTCGCATAGTCGCGTCCATTCGACCGGGAGATATTGCCAAAACGCATGATCAAAGGGTTTTGTTGAAAAAAGATTTAAAAATCGAAGGGCGACTCCCCAGCAAATGGCGTCCGAGATTATAATAACGATTTTAAAGGACCCCTCCCGTTTTATTTTTAAGTTTTTTTCGAAGGGTTGCGCAAGTGGACGCGGGATGGAAAACGCGCTTACTGTTTCGAAAATGGGGTGAATCATTACATATATTATTATTTTTTGCGAAGTTTAAAATCGATATGTGACAATGAACTGAGCGTCACATTTGGTTTTTTTGTTTATATTCATTCTTATTTTAGGTGGCTAATGTCCAGTATTGAGCCAAAAATGTGTCAATGAGAATCTAGAGTCAAAAATAAAATCACATATCTACTTTAAAATTTTATTGGAACTATGTATACGGCTTAAGAATTTTTAAAAAACTTATTTCTTGTTTTTTAACAATGGAAGTAGCATAGAACTGTATAGTTCATATGATATGTAAGTGGCTACTGCTGCCCTTAGACATTTGTAATCAGCACCGGATAAGACCAGTGCCTTACTAAAGGTTGCCCACAGATGCGTTGCTACCTCTGAGGACTAAGATGGTATGGTTCAGATAAGTATGTCTCCCTTACCACACCCTTCAGACCAGAACAAAGCAGCACATAACACTGCTGTTATTAGGCAGGAATAGGTGTGTCGGTGGTGCTTCCAAAGTCAAACCACGAAGAGTTCTACCACCTATAAGTTTAAAATCAACACCCATTGCGTTCACCAACAATTCCAGGCGCAGGGACTATCAGCTACACTCCTGAATAGTCAGGAAGAGACACTCACGCGAGGCTTTCCATCCTAGTCCCCAGGGATAACAGCATTATGTTACAGACGTCAAGTTAAACTCTACTTGATTACCAATATCCATGCACCAAATACAACTTTCAAATGAAGTACGTGCTTGTTTATTATAGAAAAACGAATCAAATTCTTAAGATAACCGATAGAAATACATAATTACAAATACGAGTACCTATATACATTTGTACGATAGTACAGAAGGATACTGTTGTGAGCCATGGCACGCGACTGTAATGCAATGCGAGCGAGCGAGAAATAAATATACATAAATAGGATATAGACATAGATATAGATATAGATATAGATATACGTTCGAAAAAAATTACTCTTCTGACACAGTCGGGTAAACATAAACTTCAAAGCGGCTTAAAAACGAACGGTATTAAAATATATAAAACTACCCACATCGAAGTGGAACGGTATAGTAAAGACCCCAAGCTTCCCCTTGCTTGCGTGCCTATAGTTGTTAGCACATTATTTATGAGTGGCATTTGTGCCCCTTCAAGTGGTAGTTTCTATACAAAAGGTAAATAGAATAGTCGTTTAAACACACATTTTAGATATAGTACGTACGTTTAATCACAATACCTAATATTTAGGTAAAACGTCTCGCGTCTTGTATACAACGTTTTTTTTTATGATTTAGAAGTATTTGCTACTTCTAAATCATAAAAAAGACGACCATGCAGCCTACTCGATAGTAAGAGTCCGCGTATAAATCCATAATCTGTAATAAACTAGGTAAGGTTAATCTTACCTGAGGTCAGCCATAGATGCGTTGCTTTTCCTAATAACTAAGACAGAACGCTTCAGAAAAGTATATTTCCTTTAGCAAACTCTTGAAACCAGAAATCCAAAATACAGCAATGTTAAGCGCTTAGGTAGAAATAAGTGCGACGGTGGTGCCTACGTCTTCGAACCACGAAGCATTTACCTTAAAAATGTTCTAAAAAGTTAGGCAATTTTAGGTGCAGTTGGAAGTTGGATGGATGACACCTTGTACCTTATCACGTGACTCCGTGATTCACAGTCCATATTCAATACAGTAAGAGTATGGTAAGGTAAGAGTCCGGCATAACCCAGCTGCTTCCCCGAGCGGCTGGGTATCCATGAGGATTACCCACTAAAAAAAATTAAAAAAATACACTAATGCCAGTGCAATAGTGCTCGATTCGATTCGATTTTTAGATAGTGTAGAGCTTCCCATGAGATATACATACCATATGTATACTCTGTATATATGTACATAGATATACCTCCGTGCGTATTCTTCTTAGTGTACAATATATACAAAGAATACCTATATTTTTCTACGTATATATCCATATACTTATTTTAAGTTTCAACTTCTGTCTGCAGGCCTCATCACTATCTATTTATTTGCAAAACTATTGATCACTTACCAATACCATAATATTAGGAGCAAAAACATAACAGGTCCAAATTGTGGTCATTTACCATTTTGTGTAAATTCTGTTACCTAAGTACTGAGTCTGCGCAAGCTGTTCATTACCTGAAACAAATAATATCAATGTTTACTTATATGTAGAAAGTGATTTTCAAGAATTAATACTTACGCACTTTTACTTCATGTTATCAACTATTCTAGTCATATTTAGGGTTACAATTTGCAACAAAAATATAAAACCAAATTATACTACCCACATACATGTATGTGGTACCTATATTATTGCGTCTATACTAATATTATAAAGCAGTAGAGTTTGTTTGGTTGAACGGGCTAATCTCAGAAACTACTGGTTCAAATTTAAAAATTCTTTTTGTATTGAATAGTCCATTTATTGAGGAAGGTTATAGGCTATGTATCATCTCGCTATGTTTGTTTGTTTTTTTTTCTTATTGAGTAGCGGGTGAAACCGTAGCACACCTAGTACTATATATTTTTCCGGAAAGTACATATATGCGAAATCTACTCAATTTTGAGTTTTATGATATAGATATCTAATTTACCTAACTTAATTTACTTATCTTTTGAGGTACCGCGTTGCGGAGCGGTTACCATACCGGTCTGACACGTAGTGGGTTCCGGGTTCGTTCTCCGGCCAGACAGATGATCTGAACGATGAATTTAGATTTCTGTTCTGGGTCTGGGTGTTTGTAGTGTGAGGCTATGAGTGTAAAAAATGTTAATTCTGTATATGAACCTCATTCAATGGGGCATTCCTACAAAGCCAACTTCAAAGCAACAACGCCAGCCTATCTAAACACAGCATATTGAACAATTTCAGATAAAGCTGTGACCCATATAGTAATGTATACAGAGATTTGTACACGTATTTGATAATTATTCAACAAGATATTACTAAACAAATAATTCAATAGGTTAAACCAACTAATTAACATGGATTTGCGCGATACTAGATTGTTCGATCAAATAATTTACGCCTTGTAAATGATTTGATTTAACATTTAAACCTATTTTCCGGTTTAAGGGTAACTTCTAGTCTGAACAAAGAGCCTGACCAACATCTAAATCTACAAAACTGCAGACCGCGCCTGGAATCGAACCAGTAGCCATCTGCATACCGGCATAACTATACCGTTAATACGTTGATTCAACAAATTCACATGAACTTCCAAACTTCTCAATCATCAGACAATAATAAACGCTTTAAATGCATTCTACACTTATAGCCCGACACTAGGATTTTTCCTGTATTGTGGGTGCAATGAACACACACAAAGACGAATACACAAACTCCCAGACCCAGAACAAATATCTAAATTCATTCAGATGTTTGCTAAGCCGGGGAGCGATCCCGGCACCCACTGTGCGCACCGGCATGGTGACCGCTCCATCACGTCGGCAAAACAATAACCAATAGAATGTAATGCCAATTATCAGTAGCCACCTATTGCTATCACAACCATAAATACTTGCATCAAATGTAAGTACGCACGCCACATTCCCGATGTGTTATACATCGACCACACGTACTGACATAGATAAGATAACAACAGAGGCTTATATTTTTTGAAGCTTTAAATAATAAAATAAGGTAACAACTTAGGCTTACGTAATGCTGTGTCTATATTTCAAAACTATAGTATATACTCATCAAATTATATTAAACTACTTTTCGCTTGATGGTCGAAATTACCTAATTCATTATAGAAAAATAACTTTTGCGACTTACGTACGTGTAAATTATATCATAAAATAATACAAATATAAAATAAAATGGCAGTGAAGTCACTTCAATATATAATATTAATAATAAAATTTAATGTCCTTATTTTGGACGCTTCGAAGAGAAAATTCCTTTCTTTGTGTTCACGTACATAGGTTCTATACATACTGTAGAACCAAAGTACATATGTCCTAAATTTCTGCATTTTAGGTTTAGAAGTTTCTGCTGTGTTGATCTTTGAGTCAGTCAGTCATCATTCTCTTGTATACAAAAAGAAAGATATGTGGACTTTTTCTTATAACGTTAAATGACATAAATATTTCCAAGCTCGTTCCAAGCAAAAGAAAAAACAAAATCTATTAGCATAAAATAAATCAATTTTAAACTAACAGCCGAACCCTTAAACGATATGCAAATTAAAAAAAATAAACTACCCGAGCGGTGTAACGTTAAATTACTCTATTCTAAGTGGATCTCTTAAGACGAATTAAGACTTGCGTCATACGCTAGGCGCGCAGATCGCCAGTGTCATAAGGAAAATCTGTTTAAAATGTGACCTAGCAAATTGTAGAGATAAAGTTGATATAGATAGATTTAATAAATAGATAACAATCAGATCCAGAAAGTATTTTTTCATAATACATTATATATTGTTTTTTTTTTAATTAATCTTTATACTTTACAATGTGATGATACAAATTATGTACACATATCCGTTTTTTTATCAGATTGAAGTAGCAAACACGCTTGTTTGCAACCCACCTGATGATTAGTGGTCACTGCCGCCTTTATATAGAACAGGGGTTCTAATTAAAGTCAATCACAGATGCGTTACTACTCCCGAGGACTAAGATTGTCGCCTATGAAAGTGTTCCGGCAACCACACCCTTCTACTAAAACAAAACTGCTTTACGCGAGGTGCGGCGAAGGTACCACGACCAAATCATACTTACGTCGCTACGTTCTATCTTGCAGCAGGTATATTATTGACATTCAAAGAAGTTCTATAGAAAACAATTTTGATTTAATTATTAGAGATAGCCTCAACCGATGCTCGAACCCCTAACTCATTGCATTTCAGAGCAACATGAGGACGCGTACGCCACACAAGCCGTTAGTAAGATAAGTGGTTCCAGATGTACGCGAGAACATATACTCATACATAACATATCTCATTTAGTTCTTTGTGTAGGCACTATCTTGTGCATTACTCACGTACTGACGCTCAGACTAAAGGCGCAATATGTGCAGTGACGACGCGTGGCGGAGCGGTCACAATATCGATCTGACGCGCAGTGGGTTCCAGATTCGATTCCCGGCCAGACAGAAATCTGAATGATGAATTTTGATTTCTGTTCTGGGTCTGGGTGTTTCTGAATGGGTCATCTAGTACGTATATAACATAGTTCGGGTAGTGATTAATATATTAAACACACAAGTATTATACATTCATAAGCCCGCAATAGGATTTTTTCCAGTGTCGCGGGTACTACGGGCACACAAAGACGAATATACAAACACTCAGACCAGGAACAGAAACCTAAATTCATTGTTCAAGTTTCTGTCTGGCCGGGAATCGAACCTGGAACCCACTGTAACTAAAACGGAATATTTGAGGGGGCAACACAACAAGCAAACAACACAAAGGTGATTTTTTGCTGTATTTAATAGATACTAGTACGGCACCATTCGTGCGCGAGTCCGACTCGCACTTGGCCGGTGTAACTTATAGGCCATATTACATTATATTACGTTACATCTGATCTGACGAGAGTGCAAGTGATGTAAGACCGGTAACGACTCAGCTAATGCACATCTAATTGAATGTGCGTGGAGTATCTGAACCATCTATGCAAATCTAATTGAAGTGCTGTGACGGCAAGATAACTGGCGGTTGCTTAAGGATACCTATTTGCGAGGGTGTATACATGGGAGGACGGATTCCAGACCTCTTCTTAGTTATAAAATCTTTAACAAGTATCTTTCATGACAGCGTGGCGGAGCGGTCACCATGCCAGTCTGACGCGCAGTGGAATCCAGGTTCGATCCCCGGTCAGACAGGCATCGGAATGATGAATTTAGATTTCTATTCTGGTCTGGGTGTTTATGTATTCGTCTTTGTATGCCCATGGCACCCGCGACACAGGAGAAAATCCGAGTGTGGAGCTATCAGTGTATAAAGCGTTTTTTATCTTTATCTTTAGTAAGATAAAAATAGCCCCCACGGGATGCCTGGTAGGTGTGAAACATCGTGTTCGTACAAGTAATATCCATAAAAGACAAGATTGCGTCTAAATGTATAGCATAATGAAAATAACGCCATCTAAGATAAGTGCCCCGCACTAAGTCCGCAGCCCAATTTTGTACAATACTTAATAGTTCTGAAAGTGTATAACAGATGGGGTTGTAATAAAAATACGGTGTGGCGATCGCCACGCCAATCAGGTTTACCTGCGCCTATAGATGTTTCATATCAAAAAAATTTAAACAAAAACCTTTCGTATTTGACTTCTTCGATATATTTCAGAATATATTAGGTAATTACGAGCCAGGTTTAGGACTCTTCTAACATAGCAATAGTTTAACATATACCAGTTTCTATTATGAACACAAACACACACACAGTTTTACACATTTTCTCAAATAGTTTTCCCTCTAAGAAGCTCGTCACCGTTGAACAAACAATGAACAAACTGGACTCCAGAAGATATATAATATACAGAGATGTGTACATCACTCCTTTTAGTAACAAAAAAGTTTTTAAACTGCCTGACTATACGAACTAATGGCATAATGCAATAAAATTTTGAAGTTTATTCGCCCCAGAAAATATTTACAAACGTATGTCCTTTAACATGAATAAAAATGTATGTATATTTTTTCACGAGATCCTTAATAAACGGGTGTGGAATATGAATAGACGACTGATTTTGTTATGATTTCCTAGTGGATAAGCCTCGTGTATCATTATCCATATTGACCCAATTGAATGTACCCCAACTTCCCATAAGGAAGTTGACTTAATAGGTACACAGAAATAAAATCAGAAATCAAATTCCTCTGACTACCCCTTTCATCAAACAATAGCTAATTAAACTTTCTTTAAAATTCTCATCGATTTTCGCCTTATACCTTGGTCTACGTGATTACGATTACAGGAATTCCAAAGTTATAATGTTTTAATGCCGTGTGTGAGTTGCACACACATTTTTTATGTCTTATTACATCTTATTCAATAACACAAATGCGAAGTGTCTAACATATTTTGTCAATCTACTCGCTTGTAGTAATAACTTTAGTTAAACTTAACACAAACTAGCCGTTATAAAATACACGACAATATAATTTCAAGTCTTATTAAACATTGATGGGACTATTATATTATTTTATTATAATAAGCTGTATAACTAATATATAAGCTGATTCGAAGTTTCGAGAACAAAATATATATAAAGTTTAACAACATAATTACGTACTTACAATAAAATAATTTTAGATATAGAAAGTGGCATCCAGAATGCGAAGTTCACTATAATTAGATTCAGTAAAGTTATGGCAATGTTAAGACTTCTCTAATTAATGCATATTTCTTATAGGTTTGTAACCCAGATATGGACTTCTTTTTTCTGAAATGATGTGCGTATTAGAAATTTATTATCACTGCCTGAACAATCAATCGCGAGAAAACTGCCCGAAAACCTGCGAGTTTGAAGTAACAAGCTCTCAAAGGTGTGTATAAAGTATTAAAATCACGCTTAATCTTAGAGGAGACTCATACCCACAGAAGATAATGGTTTGACGACATCGCTTTATTCTCATCATTTTTTTTCTCGAAAATTGATCTCGATTTATATTGAATCAAGAGATAATAGATACAATGCTAATTACTCCTGTGGATAATGTCAGATGCAGATACTTAGATTCCTGAAAAAATCGATACACAGCTATTGGAAATAGGCAAAAAATTCCAACAATTTCCAGTAGAGCAATCTATAGTTGAAATGGAATGTGGTCGGAGTATCGAGTGCAAACCACATTAGAACAATATGCCCGTACAGTCAGTTATAAACGTGGTTGAGAATAAACATACAGTTTATTTAACTTTATTCAGGTTATTTTGGTAGTAGAATTGCAAATAGCGAAACGTTTGACTTTATAATTACATTTTTGAGGAGAAGCTTATTTAGAATTGTTGTAATATAAAACTCGATGGAACGAAAATGCGTCACACGATAAATAAACAAACACATGAATGTATAGGATTAAGTCGGCAAGAGAATGAGATAGAATACATTACACTTTATTTTATATTTATATTAGGTGTGCTACGTGGTATCACCCGCTCCTAAATAAAAAAAAAAACAAACAATCATAGCGTGTTATATAGCCTATAGCCTTCCTCAATTAATGGACTATTCAATACGAAAATAATTTTTAAATTCGAACCAGTAGTTCCTGAGATTGGCCCGTTCAACCAAACAAACTCTACTGCTTTATAATATTAGTATAGATTGTGGAGTTTCAACTTATTATCAGGAGTAACAACGCATCTGCGGCCTATCCATGCAAAACTTATTGGCGATTTTATTTCCCATTGATCACAGACATGCATGGGAAACAGTCACTTACTATCTGGTAAACTGCATACTCGTTTGAAAATGCAATCTTACAAAAAAATGTACTAAGTAGTACCTGTTAAATTAATACCTTAACAAATAATCATAGGCTTTAGGTAAATAGGTGCACATACATCCAAAACAAGGGCAGTCGAGTACGACGATCATACGGTGTCTCTTATCAGTAGATAAGAGACACCGTATTATCCCCGATCCGCTCCAAGATGGGGCAACTGTAACTTCGGGCAACTTTAACACTAGGGACCGCGATATCATTGTGAATGTTTGTGTAAATAGGATATGACATTTGCTCAAGAAATTAACTTAGATATTAAAGACGAGCTTCATGGTTTTCCGTGCATTCTCAGTAACCTAAATCGAGGTTATCTTTGTATAGAGTAAATAGTTTTTAATGAAAGCACTTCAAAATTTTACCTTAATGCTTGGACTTTTGTAATACTTTAAATTAACCTACAGTATAGAGTATTAAATTAAAAAAAAAATGGTTCCGTGCGACTTTAAACAGATAGACATACAGCCAAATATTATAAGTAGTTTAGAAGTAGCTACAATAGTTAACAATATCTGTAAATCCGAAATTCAAACTCAATACAACGGTGTATTCCACTTTGATCACCCAGATGATATCACCTAGGTGATCAAAGGACACTAATGAGTCGCCTTTGATCGCGTAGGTGATATCACCTGGGTGATCAAAGTGGAATACACCTAAACAACGCCTTAGTTCTTTCGGTCATACAAAATACATCAAATCTATTCTATAATACATCCATTGAAGATACATGTCTTTTATAGCATTTTGTATGGTATAGGATATATTCTGAAACCGTACGGCATTATACCGGTTAAAAATAGTTTGTTAGTTGTTTAATTTAGTACACAATTACTTGATTTGAATTGTTTTCTGTTGTCCCTACAAACAGTAGCGAGTTCTAATCGTCCAAATAGGCCTGCTATAAATTATCGAACACTTCGATAGGGCTCGAGGGGCTTTATTTAAGGGCTTCGCAGGGGCCAATTAGATCGATCGCTCGTGATTCAGATAATTTGTGTTAGCTTTATTAGACCTTCTTTATGACGATTAGGGAAGGAACTTTACTTGATTTTATAGAACGTCTAAGAATAAATGTAACGTCAAGGTACGTTCTGAGCAGTACTTTTGTACTATAAAACTTAGAACGTACTTTTGAACCCCTACTGCATTTATTTACTGGGCTTATTCTGGACCGTAGTCCACAATGCTACTCTAGGGGAAAATCGTGAAGGGAGAAGAAATATTTTCAAGGCGCCCTTAGGACCTCTACCGACCTAGGTTTTTTATGTAATTTGAAAGTAGGAGACAAGTTCAATCCACCTAGTAAGTGGCTACTGCCACTCGTGGATACCTGTAATGGACCCCGATTATTGGTCAGTAAAGAAACTACCTAAAACTCTCTGGATTGAAGACAGAACTTTATGACTAAGCCACACGGATCGTATAATATAATGTTGATGATACTGAAGTAAGAATTTATATTTAAAAGGTAGAACGTTAACCGCTTCAGTAAAACAAATAAATAATTTAAGCTCTAAGAAGAAGATTTCCTGCAGAAAATCTAGAAAATCAGATAATCCGGTTATAAATAATCTATAACATACTAAGTTTAGTAGTTTTGGATTTAGTTTCATTTATAAAAAAATGTTCAGCTCTGTTCTTCTCCTATGAATTTATTGCTATCGTCATTCTGTTAATTTACTGTAAC
>DWLI01000969.1:0-17568 GCA_018249915.1 Cecropterus dorantes dorantes | reverse complement strand
GGCTCTTTGAAGTACCACGTTTTTTAACCTCCGACGAACAAACCTGTTTGAGTTCTGATTGTGTTGTTTGTTTTAATTTCACACGTAAGACTTTACAAAAATCTAACTTTATCTTACTTCGGCGACAAGGTACAAATATGAAATGGTATTTTAAAATCCGACCAAATTTTTTCAAAGCTTTTAACTTTGAAATAACTTGGAAATATCGCCCATTCGCTGTACAGCTTCTGTTCGACATGTAGGTATCAGAATGTGTTTTTTTATGCCAAGAACTAATTTATTGGTTTCAGAGTACTAGTATATCAAATAAAAAATATGACGTTTTTATCGTAATAATGCAATATTTAATTCTTAGTTAATCACTATAATTATACGTATGCGTTCATTAAACATGTGGTACCCCTAACCGATCACACTTCCGCTTTTACCCGTTGGGTAGATACGGAACCCTAAGAAGAACAGGTAATTTTTGCATAATTTCATGAAATTAATCGCACGTATCCCTGTCACCTTTAAGGATTAATTATCGAAATACGTACACAATGAGACAAAGGTATTAATGTTAATTATGTGTGTACACTCTATACACGGTGTACATTTTATCATGTAATGTTCTTTGTTTGTTTCTTTCTTTTTATTATCAACTAGCTGAAGTACGCGTGCTTCGCTATGAGACATAGAAATAGTCGCCGTCTTTACACAGTGCTAAATATCGAATTCATATAAGCTACATCCATAATTTGATGTAAGTTTGACCAGTGTTTCTTGCGTGATTGAGTTACAAACAGACACACACACCACTTCATTTGAATATATAAGTATAGAAGTATAGATGATTGCCATTCTTTAATAAGAAGACGTACGGCGTATATAGGATACAATAGGAAATAACATTCGATTCTTATTCTTATTAAATTGCTGACGGGTGACCCACTAAGGAAGGTAGTTGCACCTTTATCGCGTTAGCTGTCAGCCTAAGCTACTAGTACATACTAGTAGCGTTGAATGACAAATCTAGTTATAAATTATTCCAATGACATTACGTTTTCAATCTGCAGTAGATCCCTTTTAACTTGATTATTAACGATGCTTTTCCTAATTAAATAATCTTTTGAAAAAAAAATTCACGATCACGTTTCCATGTATCCGTCCATCAGCCTTTCGAGGTCCACTGCTGGACATAGGCCTCCCCTAAACGGCGCCACTCCAACCGGTCCTGTGCTTCAGAATCCAACGGTTTCCCGCTGTCTTCTTCAGGTCATCGGTGGCCTCTGGTGGAGGGGACCTGTGCTCCTTTTGCCTAAACGAGCATACAACCACCTAATGCTAAGTGAATACTGCCGCCCGTGAACATCTGTAAGGAACTTCATATAAAACAGGGTTTCTATTTTGAGTCGATCACAGATGCGTTGCTACTCCAGAGGATTAAGACAGTCGCATCATATTATGTAAGTGACCTTTGATCAACAATTAATTTAGTACTTTATATTTCACAAGCAGTGCTGCACGGTTATAGTCGCTTCTAAATAAGAAAAAAACAAACAAACATAGCGTGATATTATATAGCCTATAGTCTTCCTTAATCAACCCTTATTTATTTTACGTGTTGGCTTTACCACCTCTTTTAAATTAGAATATTGTTGTTATAAGGTAAGAATTACAGTGGTAAGGTAAGTAATGCTTAGGAGTCAATGTGGTAGATCTACCTAGAAAGAGATCTTTTTCTGGGTCTTTAGCAGCTGACAAAGAACCCACCAAGGGATCTACCACATTCAGTAAATAAAACATGATTTTGAACGCTTACTTATTCATAGATTCTGATTTCGATTTAAAATCGTAAATTCCTATTCACAATCCCCTTGTAACTAGACTTTTATTACTAGCATATTGTTACAAATTGTTAATTCAGTGGGACACAATATTACTTATTTATAATTCGTAATATTTTATAAATGACATGAGTATACCCGTGGAATACCTTTCTTTATTTCAGCGTGATACTGGGGCTCCAGCAGTTAGCGACGGTGTTTTATGGGGGCTTGCTTCTTGGGGTATAAGAAAACTGTAAGTTATCCATATTAATATACTCAAAAAAAGCAATGCTAAACGTCTATAAGAAGTTAGAAGAAAAATATATTTGATTAAAAGTCAAGTCATTGGAAATATTTGAAACTTTTAATCTGAATGTTCAGAATTTCTGACCACGCCTTTTAGTTTTCCGAACATTCCTCTCACTTTTTGAGTTAAAGACGAAAAAAACAGAAGTGAAACTTCTTTAGAATCTTTGTTATGTAAAATTCCATTAAACGAAAATGCGAAACCAAAGTAGTTATCGGCGTTAAAACTAGATGGCGCTGTATCCCGTTGTGCATTACACTAACAATTTTACTTCGTAACTATATTAGTATAACAGCTCAAGTTTGGTATGCGAAATAATTATTATTAAGTTTCACGGCTGCCGTGTGTCAATTGCAATTGTTTTATTCACAAATTAACTAAAATATATCGCTTCTAGCCTTCTTAAAATAAAAACGTACGTAAATTAAAAGAGTTAACTGGTCCAAAAATATGTTAACCGTACAATTCCAAGAATTGTGTACATCAAACATTGCATCACTATCAGGGTATCATAAATCTTGAAAAGCTTATTTCGGCCGAAACAATGATAAATGCCGAAAGTTCGATTACGGCCAAAAAAGCATTTTCGGACGGTCACAAATAAATGTGTGTGAGTTATCAAAAAATTCTTAACATTTTTCAGTTGTGGCACCGAGCGGTTTCCGGCGATGTTCTCATACGTGGCGTCGCAGTCGAACTTGGACTTCATAACGAATGCGACTCGCGGGCTGATGTCCGAGCACCGCCATTACCCCTTCCCGGACTGGTTCACCCCGCGGAAGATCACCGAACTTACCACCGTCGCTCGACCCAACTATTTCTAATGAATAATTGCTTATCGCTCTTTTTGTAATAAAATGTTGTCTACTCTTGTTTATTTTTTTTTTATTTCGTTACCCATGTAATGTCTATGGTATTAATTCGAAACGGCTTTCATGTCCCAACCCAAGAAACGTCAATTTTCATATCTCCTACGTATAAAAGTAAGCAAAATAAAAGGTAAGAATTTTCATGGCCTATTTATATTTAGATTATCAGGACCATGACGTCACTCAAAGTATAAATAGAAAAAATGTAAGCAATCATAAAGATATATAAATTATATTCTAATACAAACAATTATTACCATGACTATGTAATAAAATAATTCAATGTACGTTTTTTTTAAATTTTCTGTATCAATCTCGAGGAGATTTTTGGTACATGCTGTTTTCATAAATTTAATTTAAAGTTATATAAATGACAAAGCTTTTTATATGTATAGATAGCGAATTTTAGCATTTTCGCATTATATTATGTCGTAAGAAGTAAATATGGGTAGTTTCAAATACAAATTTCACATTTTAAAATAAACGTCACAATGTACAAGGGCAGCATAACACTATCGGAGATTGATAATATATTACAGCTGTCTCACTCTAAATGCGAGACAACATTATGAATTCAATGAAGTGCGAGTGAGAGGCAAATACAAGTTTATATTTGTCTTTCACTTAACCTTTTCAATAAACATAAGTACCTGCGAGTAAAAGAGAAGTTCTTACAAATCGTTTGTCGCAACTAGAAATATACGTTTGTCTCTTTCTGTTCAACACAATCACAATAGGCATTAATTATGTGCTACCTATTATTTTGCATGTGTCATATTTTAAGGTATAAATAAAACATTTTTGTTATTTATATGAGCATATTTAATATTTTCTTTTTCAAAATTGTAAAACTCACATTTTGAAATTGCAAAATTATAACTAAATTCTCATATCGTTAATAGTAACAATCGCGACTTCGTAATTTTTCACCATTTTAGTATTTCTCTCAAACTAATAATAATAATCGTAAACCATTTATACATCTCTAATAATAATATATTTTAATGTCTAACAAATTCATTTTCTCAACGTTTTACCACCTTTTCGATTTTTGTTATCCCAACATCAACTTTCATACTTCTAATCAACTTTTTTTATAATAATATTTCTAAAGATACTTTTTACATCTTCTCCATTTACAATTACTACTCTTACGCACCGAATGACATCGTATTTTAGAAAAATATTGGAATGACTTTTTGAAACTAACAACTAAAAAATTAACACTAACTTATTAACTTAAATAATAAACGAATTATACAAAAATCCGGCAATACAACACATACAAGTAAAACTACACGTTCGATTTATAATCAATTCGATTCTTTGGCAATTTTTGTATTCAAAAGTGGATTTACAATTTTCTTGAAACTGGCATTGAAGCGGTATTCTATTGATTAAAAATTCAAAAACTTTCAAGGTGCGTTTATAAGAAATATGATTTCATTTGTAACCGGTTTTTAATTATCGTACTGGCCTGGAGCGAAGAGTCCCAAGTTCGATTCTATCTTAATAAATAATTGATCTGATCCAAATGCGAGTTAAATTTAAAGTCTTTTAAAATTCGCTGATAAATTATAAATATAAATCAGCTTGTATATAAACGCACCTCTCCAGTTCGTATTGTTGGCTCCAGAAGTTTTTGGTTAATGAAACGCGCTTATAAATAACAATTATTATATGATACAATGCAGAATTACACTTATGCCAGGGCTATGAAGAAATATATAGATAATAACATAGATTTAAATCAATAAGTATGCCTCTTTTATCAATTACATAAATATCCTGTAACAATTCAAAGAGCCTATCATAGTGTCATTTTTAACAGACTTCAAAAAGGAAGAAGTTCTCAATGCGATTATATTTTTTTATAAAAATAATATATTCGTTTGTTGTAATGAAAGTCGCAATAATATGCAGATTATCTGCCGGTTTAAAGGACACCTACCTTCAATTATTTTATAGACACAGAAATATACTATATCAATTTCAACACAACACGTTGCTACATCTAAAGAATTAAATAAAATGCCCTGAATCGATGTTTTCTGTGCTCTTTACATCTTACAATCTAAATTACACACAAATACACATATTACATGTATATTTGTGTCATCAAACTGTCTTATTCAAGAAAAGGTTGTGAGATCGAGGACATATCTAGCGATTTAAATCTATGTAGATTACAAGTAAAATGCATTTATACTACTTAGCAATATTATGTTGTAACATTACCCAAAAACCTCGAAGATATAAAAGTAAGTAGCAACGTAATAAGCGTTTAGTTACTGTAATTATTATTAAGTATTTAAAAAGTGTTAACGGAATATTATTATTACTATTAAACTGGACAAACTCGACTAAAACTGGCCAAACGCTAAACAAACTATGTCACAACAAATTAAACAACGATAACATTAAGAGGTAAGTTTACCAATTACTTGTCTTAACAGAAATTAGGCCAGTCACTTTTCGTACATAAAAGTTAAGTGAAATCTTATTTTGTACATAAGCAGTATTCATAAACCTACCTACAGTACTTGGCCATAATACTATGGTAACGAATAGACGAACATAAATATAAAAAAACATTGTACTGAGCAAAGCGACGGTAGTTTCATCAAATATGGCAACACCGAAATCGCTAGACTCAACGTTACATGAAATAATAGAAAACAGCATTTCAATGGTGTTGCCGTAAAAAAGTACCCACAATAAACGTAAATAATTTTGGATGGAGCCAATAATGAGACAGCAGATTCTAGAAATCTGTTAAATTAATATTTAAAATATATTATTCGTTCATAAATACAGCTACAGCACTATTAATATCATACAAAACAACAAATAAATTCGTGCTCCTTACACCTAAAACGCCATAAAAACCTTATTTAGACTCTGTAGTAATGACGAACTGAAAATGTTTAATTGAGACAATATTAGTCGCCGTCGAGTCTGCTTACTAATTTGACGCACCGGGCAAGAAATCGAATTAAACTAATACTACAATTTCCCCTGACATTTTTCTTAAATCTAAGTATACACAAAATAATTTTGTACTCTCCAAACGAGTTTTACATGGCAACACTTTTTACAACAACTATGGCAACTTTGTACGAATGCCGACGACTTTCTAAACTCGTGTATACATCCTTATAATTAGAAAAAGGATGATTAAAAATTAAGTTTATTAATCTTAATACACATTAGTGTAGTACGGGGATATACATAAATTACGTCACAGGAATTTTCTGACTTTTTGACCTCTCCTTCCATTTCACAATTTATCACATTTGTGAGAACCTCCTAGTGTGATGTCACATTTTGCAAATTTATACACAGAAATTATTTAATTAAAACAGCAGTTCTAAAATTATAAATGAGATTTTAATACATATTTTTAAAATGTGACGTCACGAAATTAAGTACCCCTCCCCCCCTGTCAGACCATGTCATACTTGACTCCCTCATCGTGTAACGTAATTTATAAATGACCCCTAATGACAGATAATTTAAAAGCAGCTTATTACCAATACTTAAGTCTTCGGAAAGAAGTGTTAAATTTTCTTATTTTATAGACCTGTTTCAGGTCACGATAGGACGATGTTAGACAATAGACCGCAATTTATACATTATACTTTGTAATCATAGCGAAATAAATATTTTTTAATAGTGATTTTCCAACGAACTTTTATGAAAATAAAGTATTACAAGAAAAAAGTTGATTCCGTTGTAATTTTTTGTTAAAACTCAGATTCACGAACAAGCATTTTAATTGATCGTTGTTGATCAAATTGTGATTTCTTAAACATAAATGACGTAATTATAACTAAGATTGACAAATATAAACCAAAAAGAAATATTCGCGTTCGAAATCACAATGAGACATACTGGATATTATTATGTATACTACACAAATAACATCAATTGTTACTCTACACCGGGACGACACTTAAATTTAAATGAAATACATTTACGTCCAATGTTTAATACCTTTGCACCTTTCTACATGGATAAAAATTCAAAGAGCTATTTACAAAAGCCAGCAATTTTGCCTGACAATCTCAAAAAACATTCAAATCACCGTTAGTGACGCTCAAACGTACCCGAACTAGAATCCTAAGAACACCGTCGGGTTTAAGTGTCCTAGGGTTCATTCTAATACCATATATAAATCCTTTGCATCTTATTTTAACACTGATTAAAAATTTAGATTGCTATGTACAGTAGCCACCAATGTCACCCGACAATTCAGAAATGAAAAAACAACGTTCTGTTCACCGTTAATGACGCATCCAAAGAAGTCGTTTACCGTTAGTGACGTTATAACAGTCCTAACAACTCTGTGGATTTAGGCGTGTTCTATGTTTGGTTACAGTCGTACAAGACATCATTACCCGACCTTATTACTCCGATGAATAATTAAAATTGCACCTTATTTAAACACTGATTTAAAATTTATAGAGCTATGTACAGTCTAGCAAAGTGTCGCCAAAGAAGAATTCAAAATTACTGTTCGTGACGTTCAGTAATACCCGAACTTGAATCCGAAGGACTCCAGTCGGGTCTTGGCGTGCCCTAAAGTCGGTTGGAATACATAAATTTCATCAATCTACTATGTTATTTGCATTGCACCTTTCCACACCGACTGAAATTTAGAGAGCTATTTACAATCTAGCCCAAGAAATCACAATGTTCGAATCACCGTTAGTGACACTCAGATACCCGAAGTTGAATCCGAAAAACTCCGCCAAGGATTTGGGCATGTCCTATAGTTCGTATAACATAACAATATTAATCCAATATATAATTCCATTGCACTTAATTCCAACACTGATTTAAAATTTAAAAAATATTTACAGTCTAACCGGTTGAAGTGTCGCCCGAGACTTCACAATGTCCGAATCACCGTTAGTGACGCTCAGAAGTACCCGAACTTGAATCCGAAGAACTCCGCGAAGGGTTTAGCCGTGTCCTAGGGTTGGTTGAGGAGGAGGGTCTCTAATTCGTCGGCGGAACGGAGGAGGAAAGCGGCGGATTCGCGATAACCGGTGATGAGTTGACGAACGGCCCCCACTTCGGCTCCGGACAGCTTGTGTGTTAATAACGGCTTGCTGCCCGTTAGTGGCGCTGCGTGCAGAGACGAGCTAGCGGTTGATGTCTTCAAAGAAAGGTCAGTTGGTGCTGGAAAGTTAAATGTATATTATTGCGTATTTCCTAATGCTCAGGACTAAATAAATTCTCTTTGGTTAAGAGTTTACAAAACAATTTATGGAATGAAATCCCATGGGGTTGCTTGATAGAAGTTGAATGTTCGAAACTGTAATGTAGGCAAAAAGCGATATGATCGCTCCATGCATCATTCTCCCTGTCTCTTTCTCTCTCTCTCTGTGCAATCATCTCAAAAGGACCGGTCGCATTGAAATAAATTATTTTATTGAATTAAAATTTGAATTAGTTAAAATGTTTTCCAGTACAGAAAATTTATCTGAAAACTATAGAAATTCTGAAAACTAGCCATAATACTCACCGCTGAGATTGGGAAAAGTGTGCGTATGCGCAGCCATAGCGGACAGCAGCGCGCTCTGGTAGGCGGCCATAGCTGCGTTCACTCCCACGCCTAAAATTATAAAGTAATATGATTATGTAGCATAAAACCATAATAATTTACAACAATCACAACAACACAACAACAATCAAACTATTAACAATAGTAGTTTGTGGATTTGTCTTCTTATCTTGACTTAATACCTATTTACTTACACGGGATCTCGCCATTGTGTAGAATTATCTACACAATATAATTACTAACGAGATATATGTTATACATAACGCGCTAATAATTAATTACTCATGTAATAAAAACATAAAAAGAATGGACAAAAGTGATCTTCTCGTATATGATCTAAAAATTGTCTACCGATTTTTAGACTTTGAATTTTCTTTTTATCTAGGCAATTTTCACAAAATTCTTTAAATATTTAGTGATGTTTTGTGCAATCTTGGCTTTAGTAATATGCATTCATTGGTAGTACAAAGTATATGAAATGAAATGAAATGTCTTTCTTTTTTGTGTAGCATTTACAAATTGTCCTTTACAAATTTTTTTTCTTACACTACCACCGGATCGGAAGATGACCTCAACTTAGAAGATCCGGCAAGAAACTCAGCGAGTTTGTCTTTTTTATCACTTATAAAGAAAAATAAGACTCACCAGTAGGTGGCAGCGCTGAAAGAGTGGAGAGCAGGGCGCTGCTAGAAAGCGCTGAAGCAGCTGGATTAGTGCTGGAACTAACAACAAAATTATTAATTAATGTTGAAATAACAGAGATTAGGCGGTAGAACAAGCATGGTTCGACTGGGAGAGTAACTCCCACATGCCTTTTTCGAACGTGAAAATTCCCAAGCATCGACTGAGAAAGTAACTCCGACATACCTATTTCGAACGTGAAAATTCCTTTTTACGAGGGTGGTAGTACGAGGGTAGGATGATACCATCTGACTTACGTTATTTGCCCTCGGCAAGGGGGTTGGGGATGGCTACTTCATCCCACTCCACGGCCAGAGATTCAAAAAACGGTTTAATGCTTACATTAACTGCCTCTACGCAGAAATATAAAATCTACTGCTCCATACATCAACTGCATGTGACGCGAACGTCTTAGTCTTCAGGAGTGATAATGCATTTGAGATCGGTTTTTATGAAAGCACCCTTAATTCTGATAAGGTATGGATTTGGTTATACAGGTCCATGACGGCAGTGACCACTTAACATGAGACTGATGTGACCACGTGACGATTTAGCATAATCTACCGCCATTGACAACCGAAGGGTAAATTTTTAGTCTTTAAGTTTATGGAGTTAGTAATTTAATAAATTCAAAGGATTTAACAGCGAAAAAAAGGAAATATTTGTTTAATACAGCGTAGTTTATGAATCCGAGAGAGTCTACAAGAGTCTCTATGAGTCTACTGTCTAATATAGCAGTATCACTGTACAAAAACCGAAAATCTTATAAATAATGGACAATGGTATATTTCACTTACTTTTGCCGTCCAAAAGTTTGTGGAGTACCAAACGTAGTTGGGAAAGATGGTCTAAACAGCGGAGCCGGAGAAGACGCAGGGCTGGAAATAATAATACATTTAACGTATAAATAACGGGGTTATATCTTATTTCGAATGTGTTTTTTTTATAATATGGAAGTAGCAAATCATATAGCATCATCAATCCGCCCAATGGGCAGGAATCAGTGCCATCCATGAAAATCTGTAAATTCTTGATCATGATAATAATAAGTCTTACTTGGATAGTATATCTCGCTTACCACACCCTTCGTTTATGGATGTTTAAGTCACCACTTATAAATAATATACACCACTGCAATGTACCAACACGTGTGAAGTGTAGGTGACATACTTATCCGATGCCTTTTAACTTAGCTCTGAGGCGTAACAATGCATCACTAACCTCAGGTAAGACTAAGCTCTAGGGTTGATTCCAGATATTCATGTGTAGCAATGACCATTTACTACGAGGTGGTTGTATGTTAGATAGCAGCTGGAGTGCTGGTTTACTATATCTGTATTAAATAAAAACCGGCAAAGCGCGAGTTCCGTTGCATTATCTATAAAAAAACGGCAAAAAAGCCTTTAATCTTTAATCGTTCTTTTTAATCTGTTTTTGGTAGTAGCGGCAATAGAAATACATATGTAAAAATTTTAAATGTCTATCGTGGTTCATGAGAGCCTGAAGACGGACAGATGGCGAGACGGATAGACGGACAGCGGATTCTAAGTAATGGTCCCATTTTGACTCTCTTGTGTACGGAACCCTAAAAAAATGTAAAAGCAGCGTGTGCGTTTGACCCACAACAAAAAGACAACAACTCACCTAGCAGTCTTGCTCCCAGCATTGCCATTAGCATTATCAATCTTCAAGCTGTTGTTGTTAATCAGCGGGTTCTCCATGGTGGGGCTGGTGGAAGGCCTGGTGGTGTCGGCCGCGGCCTTGCTGTGCGCGGGCGTGGAGCTGGTCGCCGTGGACGGGCTGCTGATGGCGCCGGAGTACAGGCTTAGGAACGATGACGCTACCGCTGAAGTCGCTGTTGTGTCTATGGCCTGGAGAAGAAGTATTGGTGTTGGTTACTACTGCTCGTGTGGGCTAGTCATAGACATAGAACAAGGTTTCTTCATATGGAATAAAAATTGGTCTGGATTATCAGGAACTTTTCCTGTCCACTTTTGAATAATTATTACGAGAGATAGTAAACAAAAGTTGCAATTGAACAAAAGTTCTCTTTATATTCATATTATTTTCAAACAGATTAATTTAAGGTTTTCAATACGAAAACATCTAATTTAGATAGAGACGTTTAGTAACACTGATGGAAGTTTTTATAAAAAAAAGAAAAGGAAGAACCAATATACTTGTACCAGAAGTATTTAAATTCCCTAAGTATATAATAAATATATGTATGTTACACCACCAAATTAATTTCGATACAGTTAGTTAATTATTTTTTAAACCTAAAATCTTGCCTTAACGCTTGTATTACTCTATTCGTAAGCGTTTTCTCAAGTTTTTATATAGAAAGATTGAATAATAATGATAGTACCTTGTATCGGCTTAGTTGATACTTATACCAGGGCATAATAAACCGCAGGAGCGCGTACATTCTATTCCTACTTACCCTAGGAGAGGACACAGAGGGCATTGGCTGGCCGACCGGAGCGAGGCCAAGTTGCATGCGTTTGACGTTGATGCTCTCGTTCTCGCACGCTTGGGCCAGGATGTTCTCAGCTTGCACCGATGTCAGGTGCTGGATTGGAAGATTTGATTTGATTTGGAGAGCAGCGAAAGGATATTTTGGGCCAATGTACTTTAAACAGGACTTATGTACTAATCACCTGGTGGCATCTTTACCTTTGCATGTTCACAAGATTAAGAAACGGAAGAATATGGCTACTTTAGATCAAGAAGTATATGGCATGCAGTAAGGAGCTTAAATCCTTCCTCTTGGTGATCGATTAGACTATGAATGTTTAGATAAACTTGTAGCTAGGCGTTTCTTAACTTACCAGAATTCTTAGGGTATCTACATGGATTCTTTGGGAGATATTTAAAAATAACAAGTGGTCTTCTCTTTAATTCATATCAAGACTCACCTTTTCTTCTGCAAACCGCTTCTTCTCCATTTTGTCGATATTTTGGTCAGTTCAACATAAAACAGATCATGGTAATAGTTTGATATCAGCTTACCATGGGAGTAGGCACTGTAGGCATCGGCTGGCTGACGGGGTCCAAGCCGAGACGCATGCGTTTGGCGTTGAGGCTCTCGTTCTCGCACGCTTGAGCCAAGATGTGTTCAGCTTGCACTGAAGTTAAATGCGCCGGAGTTGGTCGAACCTGGACAATTTCGGATAATTGTTTAGTTACAAGTTACCTGGATGGAATTATCTGGCATATGAATTTAAAAAATATAAAAGAATTTCCAATTACAATAATTTAAATAGAGTTGATGAAATGATAAAAGGCTTAATAACATTATATTATATATTTTCAATTCTTTGTACAGACAGAAAAAGAGACGGATGAAAATTTAATAAATTACATAAAATTCTACTATTACTTATTATCAGGACTCCAGACCAATTAATTTTCTATATACATAATTATATGCAATGAATAAGTATGCGGAACTTTTGTTTTCATTGTAAGATAAAATGTCGTGATGCTCAAAATATATGTGCACTAACTTGATCTCTTAAAACCAAATTTAGTTGCCGATTAAACTTTCTACTACTGTCCTGTCCTATAAATTACTAACCTAGATTTAAACCTACTAGTACTCTCTTATTCTTCCTAAAACATAAGCTTAGCAGATTCAACTCATAAAGTACTAGGCAATCATAAATGAATCCGACGTCAGAGACCCTCACCGCAGTATCCCAGGCGTTGCCTGACGGCGTGTTTCCTCCGTTGCCGGTAGTAGGCCCTTCACCACGGACTTTCTTATTTCGCCTGCAACTCTTCAGATAGGTCCTGATCCTCTTTCGGGCGCGTTCGGCAAACTCCGGGAACTGTCGGGTGCAGGAATCAATGATAGCCTGGATCTTCTCCTTAGGCTGCTTGGAAATAGGAACTATCCTGTCAAGATTCTCGTCCACGAAAAGGCGAACGAACATCTGAAATATGAAAAGATTAACATGTTTATTACGTATTAATACGATTATATTTATTTTATGTAAATTGTATTGCGTCATTGTGATTTAGAAATTTAGAATATACGAAGAATATAAAAGTAGTCACAGAAATAAACTCATTTTAATGATGGCTCTCAGTCCGTAGTCGCTGATTGTTAATTTTTTACGGTATTGAAAAAAATCATTAAACTTTGAGATAGTAAACTACTAAACTCAGCATTCTTTATGCCACAAATAATAGAGGAATGATACGTATGTGTTCATTTGACAGTCCCATTTGATGGTCTTTTATGGGTTCGACAAGTTTTTGTCCAATATGATTATGCTTTCGGTTATGTTATGGTGTCAGACAAAAATGGTCAGTAAAACTGTAAATTTTTTAAACTTTACATTTATTAAGAAAATTTTAAGCATTTAATTTGTTGATACACTATTTACATCGACGTATAAACGCTTTGACATCTCTCGCTAGGATTTATCCTGTGTCTCGGGTGCACACAAAGAATAAACAAACACGAAGATCTACAACAGAAATCTAAAGTCATCTATGAGATACCCGTCTGACTAGGGTTCGAACCCGGAACCCACCACATGTCGGACCGGTATGGTGTCAACTTACATTAAACGCCTTTAGCCGCTCAGGATCATGATGCTGTGGATCGACGCGGTCGTCGGAGTCGTCGTCGGAGGCGCCGCCGTCGTCGTCATCCTTAGTGCGATCCGACGAAGATGTCTCGTCGTGAGTCGAAGCTGGTTCCACGCCAGGCGTCGCAGAGCCTACGTGGATTGGGCTCTGGGAATATTAAGTAAAATTATATAATTATTTAATATGTGAAATAGTATTTTAGTCCATACTACCTGAAGCATTCGAGCTTCGCTACAGGACAGCAAATATCGAAATCAAACGTAGCTTATAAGTCAACTAGGTAAATAAGCTACATTCATGCAAAATTTCTTGTAAATCGGACCATTAGTTCTTGTGTGATTGAGTAACTAGACACACAGCAAATAGACACACAAGACACATTCAAACTCATTTTTATAGTACAGAGTATAGATAATAACAGGTAACTTCGCTGATATTTGGTACAGTGGATATAATGTGTTTTAAATTAGTGATATTTCTTAATATCAATATGATATTAACGATATTGACAGCATACCTCTGTATTATTATTCCTATATTATAGGTATCACGGATACACAAGCAAATATAACAAATATTATCATTTAGATATTTGCCCGGGGTTACGAACTTCAAATTCTTAGAAAATTTAGAATGCGTATTGAACTTTATTTTTATTATAGGTATGTATAATTTTTTAATTTAATTAATTTAGTTATCTTAATTGCATAAATTCGTTACTTAATTCATAGAAAGTGATACAACTTATGAAATACATAGTAATATGAAACGCTGCTCAACCTTAAAACTCACCGAGTGTCCGGTAGCGAGGGGTGTGGGCGGTTTGGGCGGCTTGCTGCCCAGCCCCAGCGCGCTGTGGTACGACGCCCAGAGATCAGCCATGCTGTCCGCCCCCTCAGTTATGTCACCGTTGCGGCCTGCAAGTAACAAAAAAACCTTAAAGTCCAGAGCAGATCAGGATTAATTTCTTACGTGAGGCGTTACAGCCTGCAAGTACTAAGAGAGTACAAAAAAGAGGTCCATTTGACATAACGCTTCAAAATATGAGACCCTGTTACGGACTATAAGTTTGCAGAGCTAAGAAGAAGAGGAAGAAAGGTCCGAAGTCACTACGCGATCCATGTTGTGTTACAGTTTGTTCTGAGAGTACCAGGAGACCAGGGATTTATAATATAGTCATCAAAAAAGAAATATATCCCACATATTATAAATATTAAAAAGGTATTTTTAGCTATATTTACCATCTTGGATATATCCACTATCGTCTTAGGTTATATAATAATGCCGTTGAAAGAGGAAGAACGAGTTTCAAATTTGGAGAAATCAATTGTTGCATTTCTGACAGATTAGTATCAACTTGAATTTTTAATGTTGTTAAAATAAAAAGTTTGCTAGAGTAAAATTACCCACACATTAACTGTTACTCACATGAAAACACGATAGTGTGTATTTGACTTTTTGCTTGTAGTATTTGAAACAATAGATAAACTTTTCATTGAGATTTTGAAATTAAAAATATTGAGTTTTTTTTATTTTTTTTAAATTTTTAGTCAACCAAAAAAAATCGGTTGAGAAATGCGAAAAAATAATAACTATTTTGCCTTACCCTATTTATTTAAAAATAACTTAATCTGTAAATGTCGCACATAATAGATACTTCATTTATTGGGAATTTAAATAAATGCATATCAGGCATTTCATAATTCATAATAAAATACGTACGCTACTGAATTCGTC
Organism: Cecropterus dorantes dorantes; assembly: GCA_018249915.1. Taxonomy (NCBI): domain Eukaryota; kingdom Metazoa; phylum Arthropoda; class Insecta; order Lepidoptera; family Hesperiidae; genus Cecropterus; species Cecropterus dorantes. Next base: position 1,989 of record DWLI01000969.1, on the reverse strand, counting down.
AGTTAACTATGGTACTAGGAAACCAAAAGTTAGCAGACGGTTAAATGGATAAATTACTATTCAGAGGATTCTGCAGAAGGCTACATTTGGAGATACGGCATCAGTTTAAATTTTAAATGAAATGGACTAGCCTATTTATGTCTCTTGGCTCATTGGTACGATTTCTCGCTACCAGGAGCTCAGAGCCAATCTAATAGCTTTCTGATGTATTTGTAATGCTTTTCTCAGAATAGAAAACGGACATGTTGGAATTAATTACGATTTTGTATTTGAATGTTTATTTATGCGCACTGCATATATATGAAATTTTATTCAAAACCTTGAAATGGGGCGAATGGGGCTGAAGGATTTTTTTTTATAATATGTAAGCAACATGCATTCCGCCTAACGGTAAGTGGTCATTGCCGCCCATTGACCCCAGACCCCATTTAAATCAACCCCAGGTAAGATCACTCCTACCTGAGGTTAGCCACAGATGCGTTGCTACCCTTTAGGACTAAATTGGGACTTGGATTTGGACTAAGGAATGCCTCGGATAAGTATGGCTTTCTTCCATCTATCAGACCAGAAATCAACAGCGCTTAACTCTGTTATGTACAATCGGAGTGGCAGTGGTGCTTCCGGAGTCGAACCACAAAGTTCTTGACATAGTGGTTAAGCTAAGGGAGCCATCAAATCAGAATATACGAATATGCTCGGCCATGAACATTCGCTTGTAAGCGTCAGCGTTTAGCGAATTTTATAAAAATTTGCAACAATTATCAGAATGAAATAGCAAACGAGCATGCAGTCCACCTGATGGTACGTGGTTACTGCCGCCCATAGACATCTGTAAGCAACGTCATATAGAACAGGAGTCCTATCAGAAGTCGATCACAGATGTATTGCTACTCCTGAGGACTGCGATGGTCGCCTCATATATAAATGAGCCGGCTACCACACCCTTCCCCCAAAACAAATTAACTGCTTCACGCTAGAAATAGGTGTGGCGGTGGTACATATCCGGTCAACTACACTGGTTCTACCACCTTCAAAATGTACAAGCTATTGGCCTTAATGGTGTTTGCAGCATCACCAAATATGATGGCATGACATGATTGAGCTAAGGACCAGATAGAAGAGTTTGACTCTGAAGGAAAGAAAAGATTAGAATTCCATAACTAATAACAGAAGGAAAGAAAAGTATAGGATTCTGTACCACGGTCGTGGAAAGTTCTACTTTCTACAAAATAAAAGTGTGAATTTACACTCCATATGTACCGCGGTCTTGGGCCATCCTTCTTTGTGGGGTGACAGGTTCTATGAGGTACTCGGATTATGAAGGCTTGGAGAACGAATCCTCACTCGTAAAACCCTCATGGAAGCTGTGTTGGGACAACGTTTGCGTCACCTTGCATGTAATGTAGTGTAGTTTAGTTAAGAAAGTCATTGTCTCCAGAGACGGCGTGTTTAATGCTATTTGTCCGGAGCTTGTATATATATAAACGATGTTTTCATCAATCAGCTCTGTGGAGACTTTGATCACTGCCTTTTCTAATAGGATTTTCTGAAAATAGTCACCACGCCTGGCATGCATGTTTATTTATTTATTTATTTAAAAATCGCCAACGGAAAGAACACAGCACACAATTTTACAGCAGAGGAAAAAAGAAAACTTGGTGCCTTTCCAATTATAGGCAACCAAAACTTACACAGTTGGTGACAGCAATGGTATGATTACACAGGAAGCTTTTGCCCAACTTCTGGATTTTGTCCCTTAGTCGCCTCGTGCGACATCCACGGAAGAGAGGTGATGCTATTCATGCTTCCAATAGGATGATTCAGGATCATAGAGCGTAATCCCTCAGTTCAACTCGCGTGATGTGATCAGAGGTTTTTTTTTATACATTTACCTAACGATAAGGCAGACGGGCTACCTGATGGAAAGTAATCACCGTCGCCTCTGGACATTTGCAACACCAGGGGAGTCGCCAATGCATCGCCGGCTTT
>DWLI01000968.1:0-17574 GCA_018249915.1 Cecropterus dorantes dorantes | reverse complement strand
CAAAAAGGCAAAACAAAAATATATGAACAAAAACGCTACCATAAAAAATGTTTAGTGTCGCTGTCTCTGGGCAATGTGCCCAAGATGCTGGCAGCATTTCTTCTTTGAATGGCTATACCAATTCGTTGAGCGAAATGCATGCCAGCTCTCGAATCGCCAGAAACGTCGACCAAACTACTTTAAATTAACGACTTATTATTGTTAAGCAAACAAAATAAATGATATTTCACAAAAGTAATGCGTCTTCTACCTAAATTATATTATAAGTTCACTGTTGATAGATAACAGTGTAACACCTTGTAACCGCAGACATTATGTGGTTAGCGCGATAACCAGCATTAACTCGTTCCCACACCGCCATTCCCAGGCAACTAAGAATGTTTAAACAATATGTGCAGTGCTTAGTGTCATTTGATGGTGATGAAATATTGTAATAATATTTTATTTAAGTCGCGCTTTTGTGGCACTGGAAACTTCCTAGAACTGAACGTTATTTGTTAAGACAACTTTGGATTTTCTTTATTTAACGTGAGAGATTATATTTTATGACTTGCTACAAAGTTAAATATTTAAGTAAGTTTAAACAACAAAACCAACACATAACCATAGAGTAAAATAAGTGATCAAACGTCTTTTAATTCTGGGCATGACTTGTGCACATACTTGATGTTTTCTTCCACACAAGTACGAGTAAGTATCTACATATGTATTAATATTGTCCTAATTACATTACAATAAACTTTTATTAACGAGTCAAAGTCTATCAAAATTTTATTTCAATTAAATAACGCAGGTTTAGGTCTTATGATTAATTGAAGTTTTTTTTTATTTGTACTATACCTGTTTGCCTGAGATTAGACATCTCCCGAACACAGCCTTTTTTAGTGTAGTATGAAGTACTCAGTATGAGAATTCATTATCAGATTCTCATAACGAAGTGAAAAGCTACCTTTTACAACAAGTACTACCTTGTTAATTGTTTAAATTTCTTTTAGCATTTAACTGGTTTTGTTGAGTTTAAAATAAAACATTACCCTCCTGACGCAATCGGGTAAGAATCAGAAAATGTCCCACGTCGTTGCTAAGTTTCTAATGACTCAAAGAAACACTTCGCAAGTAAATAGTTGAAAGCTGACTGAACAAACAAATTACATGTGTAATAAAATGTAATGTTGTAAAAAGAGTAGATCGTGATTAAGTGTAGGCATCGCGTTGCGTCACCCGGCTGATCTGGTGAATGTTGGTGCGAGAGGTGAGACTATCCGGAGGTTAGCGGAGGTTCCCATGCTTATGTGATGAGCTAGGGCTGTTCTTTTAGAAGCTTAAAGGACGTTCGAACCTATATATATACCTATTACATATAATATTATAACGCTGAAGACATTGTTTGTTTGTTTGAATTGCGCCTCAGGAACTAGGGGGTTTGAATTGAAAAATATTTTCGTGTTGAAAACTATATTTATTGAGGAAACCTATAGGCGTAACGTCACGCTATGTTTGTTTATTTGTTTTTTCTTATTTAGTAGCGGGTGAGGCACAGCTAGTAAATAACAGGAATGTGTTTTCGTTTGTATTTCCCGGATTTTCTTGTGTTACAAGTTGTTGTCACTAGTGCATAGATACTCGAGAATTTCTTGCCACCAGAAAAGCCTAACGGAATTATCCACGGGACCGAGCATTGTATTTAAACTGGAGAATTCCGTTTCACTCAATGCTGCCACTATTATTTCGAATTGGTGAATAAAAATCTTACATAAACCGTTAATAACTTCTATATATACGCAGTTGTTATGTTATAAAATAGTATTGTTTATATTATTATCGTTTTAATAAATTCTTACTCGATTTTATTCTTTTCGTAAAGGGTCATCAATTCTTACAAAATCGTTGTTAGTTAGTTAGTAGTTTTCCGATACTTAAGGTTTTTTGAATAATATTTTGAATCGCACCGATCGCAATAGAATAATAATATTTTGTTATTCACAATTCGACAAGACTTTGTCTATATCTAACAAGTGCCTTTAGCTGGACACACATCTCTCTCATCATAACTAGAGGGATACCTGCAGTTTGTATAGTTATTCATATTCTTCAGAAACCTACGCCTATCTTATCTTCCCCTACTTAGAGATCACCGATCCCATATCTTATATTTTCTTGTACGCGATCGTTATGTAGTTCTAGCCCTAAGCCGGTCGGGCCGATATACCGCGGTTGTGTAATGTCGCGCCCGAGCCGCGAACGCCGCAAGGTGTGCTGAAGTGCTCGTAGTTAGGGCTACCAATTATTTCGAAAGATTATAAATATATTTAAAATGAGATTTTTTGTAATGTATCATACATTCCAAAAAATATTTTTTACCATGTTAAATAAAAAAAGGAATTTGTTACTTTTTATTTTTATGAGAAGAATTGTTTTTTTTTTACAAAGACTAGAATAAATATTTGTTAAGTAACGCTAGCTAGATTTAAAGTCGAAAGCAGCAAAACAAACGTAAGTTTGAATTAATCTAAAGGTGAACATGCGGTGCCAATTAGATATAAACGGATTTGTAATCTATTTTTTATTATTTATAACAAAGGTTTTATTGATTAAATATCATAGTCATAATATTGTTATTCACCGGTTATATTGTACTATATTATGTTATTGAACGGTCGACAACCCTAGCTCTACAACTCGTAGCATCCGCGCGAAAGGTCACCGGGCCTTATGCAAATGCGTAAGCAAGTTACCGCACGCGTCTTCATCCGCATCTGAAGATAAGCACTATGCCCTGATTGTGTAAACAAAGAAACAAGGGAAATGAGGATAATGTTATAAAAATAAAAATACATTAGTTATGACACGCAAAAATGTAGTCTACAAAAAAGTAATTGAGTGAACCGAATACCGATTGTAATAAAATTAAGTTTTTTCTTATATTAATTTTAGTGTTACTGAAATAAACCGGTAATACCGCGGATCTCAAAATTACCAAATGTTCAGCAGAGCACAAAAACTGTTTCATTTAGTTATTTTTTAATTCACCAGAGCTCCGCTCGTCACCTCTTTTAGCATGAAACAACACTGACTTACGCGTAGTTTTCACCGTATATGTTGGCTGAGTAAATATACGCTGTGTTCTTTTTTCTCAAATAACTCGCTGTGATTGCCTGAAATTCTTTATTTTTATAGGCCAAACGATGCGTCTTTTAATTTCCTATCGAACGATATGCATAACTCAAAATAGCCATTTTTCGAGTTACGCGGTGTTAGAACTTAAGCGACGATTTATTACTTACTTCTATCATCAAAGAAGAAAAGGGATATGAAGTCATAGAGTTTCACAACCGCAAAAAATACTGTACCGAAGTATTGGTTTATTACCAGTGTTACTACCAATCTTAGTACTAGTAGTAACACGGGTAATTTGATAATAGTTTTTAGTAGTACCACAGGGAAAAAATACCCGTCTTACTTCTAACTTCATGGGGAGTAGTATCATCGACGACTTATTACCAATTGTTTGTAAGTTGTTTTAAAAATAATTGTTTTAAATAGTTGTGTTAAAAAAAAAAATATTATATTATGTCAAACGTCCTTCGATTCGAGACAATGTCAGTCTGTAGCGCTTTATAGTCATATCTGTAATTCTTTGCATAATTATAATTTATTATCATTTATCGTTTAAGAACCATTTATATATTATATGAACAAACACAAACCTCTTGAATTGAGTACGCATAGATTTACGTGAGCGATGTTCCCGCGCGGCACGCTTTGAGAGTTGTAAATGTTCGCGTATTCATAATATTACTCAATCTCGGCTCTAACGTATTAATTCCTTTTAAAGTAGACCAAATCATTATGAGTCGTGATGTCTGTATTGGGATCTTTTAAACTTAGTTCATATCTATAGAAATAAAAAATATCTACCGGCCAAGTGCAAGTCGGACTCACGCAAGGGGTTCCGTACCATTATCAATAAAAAACGACAAAAAATCACGTTTGTTGTATGGGAGCACCCTTTTAACAGAATTATGTTGTTATAGCGGCAACAGAAAGAAACCATCTGTGAAAATTTCAACTATCTAGCTATCACGATTGAATGGTGACAGACAAACGGACAAATGGACAGCGAAATCTTAGTAATAACGTTCCGTTTTTACCTTTTGGGTACGGAACCTTAAAAATACAAGCACGCATACGTTTTCTACACTCATAGCCCCACACTAGGTTTTTCCTGTGTCGTAGGTGCCATGGACACACAAAGATGAATACACAAACACCCAGACCCAGAACAGAACTCTAAGTTTATCTTTCAGATGTCTGTCTGGCCGGGGTTTGAACCCAGAACCCACTGCGAGTCAGACCAGTATGGTAACCGCTCCGCCACGCTGGTCGTCGGAAATAGGCCTATATCTCCATTCATCAGTTGTTTTATGTTCTTTGCTGGACATACGTCGATTCTAATGGTAGTTATTGCCGATAGTCGTTGTACGGTATGCGTTTTGGTGACCGCAATGGGTGTTGATGTCACATCCTATCTCCTGAATTTTGTACCTAAGTCGCCTCTTACGATATTAATGGAAAGAGACACGGCACAGCACGTCTACTTCTATTTATGTAATTTCTCTGGCCATTTGGAAATTCTATTGTCCAGAATATTTTATTGTCTATATTTGACAAATCATATAATCAAATACTATTTTCAAAGATACATAAGAAAGCCTTAATCTAACTTGAAATCGATAGAGTCAGACCTAGTTGAAGGTAAGCTTTCAAGGATTCCATGGCAAATAAAATAATAAACTACCCCATTAAAGGTCACGGATGGACATTATTTTAAAAGGCCTTGAACTCACTTCTCCTTCTACTCTGCTGGATCCGCTGTGCGTTACAATGTATTAAATTTTATTGACCCCTAGGTGTGCTACGCGGTTTCATCTGATACTAAATTAGAAAAAAAGAACAAAAAAAACATAGCGTGATATTATATAGCCAATAGCCTTCCTAAATAAATGGACTATTCAATACAGAAGAATAAGAAAGATAAAGAAGAAAGATTTTTTCAATTCGAACCAGTAGTTCCTGAGTTTAGCCCGTTCCACCACATAAACTTTCCTGCTTTATACTAATATTAGTATAGATTTCATAAGAAAATTTCTTCAATTACATCGCCGTAGCAACTTGGCGTGTACTCATTAAGCCATTATTGTTGCTGCCCGTGAAAATTGACTTTAGTTTCCTCGGTAATCGAACATACGGAACAATTAATTAGAAGCTAATTGAGTGTACCTAATTATTATCTTACCTACTTTAGTTACCTACTAATTAGTATTGAATATGAATTACGCTTAAATATCTCCATTATTACTTTATTGCAGTAAGGATAATTTGCATTTTTACATGTTAAATGTTCTTGTGAGAGCACTGATTTTTAATGGGCGACAACGTCCTGTGGACGCTGAAAGCCTATAGGGGATGGTGAATAATTTGAGAAAAAAATATTCATGCGTTTTCATTTCCGAATAAGAAATAAAAGGACAGTTTTTTGTGCCGACTATTGAGGATGCTAAAAATTAATCAATACTAAAAATAGACAATAGACGAAACAAGTTTAAGAACCTCTGCTTTAGATATCATGGTACTGAATTAAAGTCACATTAGGAGTGGATTAATTAGCATTGGAATAGTAACATTGTATAGAGCCTTGCATATTGAAATGTTGATATCGTAATTACAATGCAATTAAATCAAAATGACCTATTTGTAATCGGATATGTAACTCAATACGTATGATACTGATTGATTAACACGTATTGCGGAAACCTTGCGCATACGCATTATTCCGCTACACATGATACCTTAATGTCATCACTGAATTGACATGCTCATTCAAGTAACACATTGTTATGATTCAGCGAACTATCAATCAATGCCATATACGAATTTAAACATGTCATCAGTCAAGCTTTGTACATAGGTCAGGCCGTTCTAGCCGTTCGTGGAAACATCGAATATACTTTCGTTTTTTAGTTTACGTAACTATTTTTCTCATGCTTAACTGACCGCGTACGTATTGTATCTCACTTTTAGCTATGGGTTTGCGATCTTCATAAATAATTCTTTGAGATTAATGGTTTCATCGACAGTTTGATTGTTAGGTAAAGAATGTTTATGGATTTCGGTGAATGTGTGAACGTTCTTTTTAGGGTAAAATTTTGGAACGTTAACGCATTTAACAAAAGGGATTGGTGTTTTGCGAACATCGAAACCTTGAGTCGCATCCGTTCTCTGGCCGTCACGCCGCCCTAGTTCTTCTGGAGAGCGGACCGTGAGAAAATCACTTATGTAAATCCGGGGAATCGATTATCGTCGCGATGTACGATCGGTTGCACGGCGCGGGCGCACGGGCAAATGGAAAGTGCATCGGTTAGAGTTGGGAGTTGCGCAAACTCAATGTACTGCACCTCTCACGTAGCCGTTTGCATGATGCGCTATGTATGGTCTAGAACTACGCCTATCCATCAATGACAACCCAATACGGGCTTTACTACACCTCGTTATAAGCCACAGTCGGTTGTACAATATACCGGTGCATCCGACTAGATTAGTTTATACGAGCGATGTAATCACACGACTGGAAATCAAATTCAGATTAAGTTTGCAATAGTATTACCTAAGATTCAATACCTTCCGTAATTAGATGTAGATCAACGTAAGTGGAAAGATACTTAATTACTTACTAATGGAAAATTAGTGAGATAGTTAAGGCTACGTACGTAAATATGATTTCGTTATGTTAAAAATATGCTTTTGGCGAATACTCGCAGTTTCATATAGTTTTAAATATGATAAGTTGTCACAATAAAGATAACCTTGCAATTTGAATACATAATTTTGTAGGTTGCAATTAGTTACGGTGTATGAATACAGCGTTCTAGTAATGAGTATTTCCTAATTCCTGTAATTATAATTAATATAGCTAATTCCCACGCGCCCGGACGTCCTGCACTGTCACGCGAGAATACGCACGCGCGCCCAGTGTTACACTAACACATTTACCCATTTCCTCACATGCCAATGCACTTAGTACCTAAGCACATAAAAATACTGAAAATACAATCAATCACGGATAACAGTCCTGGCACTTCCGGATTTTCACTAGCGATCACGCGTTTCCGAATGTCACTTTCTTGTGGTCCGGCGTGGGGATGGACTTACCGAGGATGGGGAGCAATGCGAGCACGATCCACACGGGAGACATGTTGCCGCGAGGTGCGTCGCGAAGGGACTGACGGTTGCAGCGCGCGCGCCGCCCGCCCGGCGCTGGCGGGGGTAAAAGCTCGCGCCCGCCCGATCTTCGACGCCGCAGAATAATTACGTGCGCTAAACGTGTGAAGGCAATCTTCACACATGAGAAACTGCTAATCGTCATGTACTATGTATATAATATGCATACCTCTAAATTTGTAACACGCTCAGTAATTTTACAATATAAATTTTTTCGTCGATTTTGCAGTGATAAAATGACATAATTAGATTAACACGTTTTTGTTATTACGTCTAAATTTTAGTTTATAATTGACAGAATTAACACTACTTATATAGTAACATACAACATAACAGATCATGTATCTGCTCATATAAAAACTTAGAAACTTTTGACTTCTAATAATAATACATATTCATTATTAGCATATCTATAAAACAAAGTGTAGTAAAACTTATCAACATTATATTTAATCGTAAGTTAATTTATTTTATTACATGTTGCATATTTTGCATCTTCTATTCACTATGTATTTGTCAATACATCTTAACGTACTCAGTCAAGTTATATAGTGGGCGTTTCTTAGCATTAATTTATCTGGCACGATTGTTGACTATCTAGACGTCCTATTGTCTTCTTCTATTAAGATTTCATATTCATTAAAGGCCTTAGACATTTGGGTATAAGTAGAAAACATGCAACGTCGAGGAGATTACAAAACGTATCATCATCAAACTTTGATACTATCTATAGCTACAAATACTTATATAATTTACTAGCTGAAGTACTCGCGCTTCGCTACGAGGCATAAAAATAGTCGCCATCTTTAAATAGTGCAAAAAATCGAAATCAGAAGCCTATAAGATGCCCAGGGAAATAAGCTATTTCCGTGGAAAATTTCAAGCAAACCGGACCAGTGGTTCTTGCATGATTGACCCAAACACACACCACCTCACTGTTATATATTAGTATAGATTATAGAAGATTATAGATTAGATATATTAGATATAGATTAAAATTTACGGTACGGTAAATTTTCATAACAAAGTAATTTTATTGCATGTATTACGACTAAGTAATGGCTATTTACATGATTTCATAAACTCTTTACACATAATACATAACAAGACAATAAAATTCATGTGCATAAAATCACGTAACTCGGCATTAGGTGAACCGTAAGGAAGATTGACAAACCTGCATAGATTTAAGTAGATAAACCATAATTGGTCGTTGGGTCACCGTCCATCATGTTATTGTTGTATAACAATCAGGAACATCCGTAAGGTTCTTGTTTGTAAATGATATGCAAACGACATATGGACGTTTCTAAATTCTTATCAATTTTGACTGGAGCTGTTTTATCAGATAAAGAGGTAAATAAGTTGTTTTCCTTACTCGACCTTACAGTTTTTATTTTATCATGTAATAAATTAATAATTTAGGATGTACGTCCGGATTTCGAAATATTTACTCTTTTTGAGCGTTACTATGAATTTATGGTATGTATTTTTATAGTATTATTTCTTAATAACTAAGCCGATATTGACAGATTTTCACTGTAAAAATACTAGCTGTGCGCCGCGGTTTCATCCGCTACTATATGAGAAAAAACAAACAAATATTTTGTGACGTTACGCCTATAGCATTCCTCGATAATTGGACTATTCAACACAAAAATTATGGAGCAATTCTAACCAGTAGTTCCAGAGATTAGCGCGTTCAAAGAAACAAACAAACTCTTCAGCTTTATAATATTAGTATAGATTTTAATAGCGAGTGATGTAGACTACTTTTTGTCAACGAAATATCTGAGTTTAATATACGTAAACGGGAAACGGCTCTCATAATTTAATTTGTGGAAATTTCTTTACTAACTGACATATATCGTTACATGTAGATATACTGGGTGCATTTAATAAAAATATACACGTAAATAAGCTATAATTACATGTTTATTTGTTGTATTTATAATCTTGGTACGTAAAAAAACTATACCTAATGAGTCACATTGTTTGGCTACAAAACAATAAAATTACAACAATATGATCACAGGAAATCGGTAGTGTTGTTTGATTAATCGTTTGTAATAAGCGCCGCGTGGGACGGGAATACCGATTGTACCCACTTACCTTATCGCCTACTGTAAATATTTTAATAACACTACGAATTTGCGACTCTGCATCCATCTGTTCATGCCCATATATAGAAAATAAGTCTTGTAATTCATGTGTTTGTTCAGACATGTTAGAATAAAATTACGATAAATCCGATCTTTGCCTAAGTTTATATTATTTTCGGTATAAATAATCAACTTAAAAACAATCGCATTTCAAGTATAATGCACTGACATACAGAGCCTTTTGAAGCCTTGATGATTTTAAAGTTATACTTGGAAACCCAGCTGCGTTTGGAAAACCAATACAAAAATATGTTTAGCGGGTAACGGATCCAGATGATCGGTACGGTATGGTGTCGAGTTTAAAAATAACCACTTCCCCTTTTCTGGTAAATGTCGTAGGAAGTGTCTACGGAACAAAAATTCAGGAGAAAGACAGCACCGTCACCGCAGTCTTCAACATGCATGCCAGGCGAGGCGATTATTGAAAAAAAAACCCTTATTATCTAGACATATGTTTATTAGAGAATTAAAGTAGCAAACGAGCATACAATCTATCTGATGGTAAGTGGTTACTGCCGCCCATTTAAAACAGAGGTCCTATCTGAAGTCAATCACAGATGCGTTGCTGCTCTAGAGGACTAAGATGGATGCCTCACAAATAAATGAGCCAACAACATAAATATTTAACAGTGGGCCTTAAATGGCTGGTCGGAAAATTACAAAAATTTAAGAAAACAAACTCGGAGAAATATATTTAAATGAGCATAGAGACGCGAGGTATTGCTAGTCAAAAATATGAATGCATCCATTGTTACCTCGGTACAATGATGAGTAATCAAGATACCTTCGCGTTAAATATAAAGGCTTGTTGCATATTTTATTGCTTATTATGCAAGTAGGTATTATAGTTATAGCAAGTTAGTTATGCAATTTTGTTTTATATCAGCAGGTGGAATAAACTTAGAAACGTCTTAGAAAATGTCAGATTGGCAATTTTAACAAATGTATTTTTCATTTATAACTGTTTCCGCCTTTCATAGATTGATTTAGTAAACAGTGATTTACGTTATTAAAACAGAATAAAGGTAATCCAAGTGTTTGGAAATCTTAATGTAAATGCTGTGTAAGGAAGGTGTGTTGTTAATGCTGTGTAAGGATTATTAATCAATAATTGTTATCTATGCAAAAATTAGGATAACACAAAATGCCTACTCACATCTTAATAAATAATAAATTTTATTAGCTCTTAGCAATCCACTGCTGAGTAAAGGTTTCCTCTAAATAGGGGAGCTTAGACTGAATTCATCGCATTTGTTTCTGAGTTTCGGTAATGGCGTAAAAAAATATCTCACGTATAGACACTTATCAAATCAATAGCATTAACTTTAGATAAGTGCCTATATGATATTAAGAGCCTATGCGCTGGATTCCTACTTCTATATTAAATATAAAAAATATCATCCCAAAAAGACTTAAAGCTGGTAGAACTTTTTGCGATACGACTTTGGAGGTAAAATGCTACACCTATTTCTACCTAATATTAGCATTGTTAGGCGTTGCTGAGTTCGGGTCTGGAGGGTGTTCTAAACGCGACATATTTATCCGAGGGATTCCAACTTAGTCCTCAAAGGAGGCAACTCATCTGCGCCTAACCTTTGCTAAGACTGGTCTACTTTGGATTACAGGTGCCTTAAGGCGGCAGTCACCACGTACCAGCAGATGGACTGCATGCTCATTTGCTTTTTTGATATGATAAAAATGAGCCTTTGACTGGTCCTTTAAATTTAATGTTACCATAAATATCCTTTACAGACAGCTAAGGAAAAAGAGAGACAGAGTTTAGCCCAATAATACCCCACAAATGACACTCAAGTTGTACGTCACAAGCATATAACGATCTTGCGTGAAAACTGTGAAATATGTTTAACGCAGCGTGAGAAGTCGTATCTAATGCACTTTATACGAATTCGTTAAGCTAAACAAACATAAATTGTCGTATGAGTAAATATGTAAATAAAATTACGTTTACATAACAGTCGGACGGACGGACAGTAACAAGGTCGATTTAAGGAGAGGGGCTAAGGATCTAAACGAGATCTAGAAATGTCTATAAACCAGCTTTGTTTTAATTTATTTACTAAGGAATAATCTAAATATATCTTCAGATTAAAAATATATATATCTCTAGTTATTTTAAATGCAAATATTATTAATTTGTAGACCAATATCGCTTAATCCTCAGTATACGGTGACTAACCTATCCAAAAAATTATTACTAATTGTAGCCTCATCACAATGACATGATCGGATTCATGTATATCTATACTTTTATATCTATATTATAAAACTGAAGTTTGTTTGGATAAACGCGCTTATTTCAGGAACTACTGCTTCGAATTAAAAAATACTTTTGTGTTGAATATTCCCTTTATTGCGTCAAGATATATAACGCTGTTTGGTTTTTCTTCTTATGTATGTATGTGTGTATGTAGCAGGTGAAACCACGGGGCACGGCTAGTATTTACATATATCGTTAACGTTGTGTCACGGTATGTTACACGTTACACCCAAATCGTGTAAGGTCCTCGTGTTCATGTTACACAATTTCTCCGACTCCTCGCTAAGCCACGACGAGAAGACACGAAGGCGATGCCTCTCGATAAATTGTCACAGCCGAAGCAGCTCGTTACCTACTTTATATTTGGTAAGGAATGTTAACCTATCCTCCTTGAAATGTCGGATTACCTAACTGTGCTTTGATTCAGAATGTAACGGATCCACGTCGTAAGTAAATATGATACTATGTAATAAGTACTGCCACAGTAAAGTACTATTTTTTATTTACAGGCTAGACTTGCTCCACGGTTTCAACTGCATTGTAAAAATATCACATTTTAAATCGTGTTTAATGTGTTAATTTTGATCGAATCTATTCGATGGATGATTTTAGTAAAATAAAGACTAAATGTTACCGTAAGATATGAACAATTAATATATTTACTTATTCAATCCTTTAAATAAAATTCAGAGGTTTTAGTTCTATGCAATTACCAAGACACAGTCAGACAACAATTGTAAATAAATTTATTTTATTACTTATTCTTCAAACTACAGTATTTTTTTATAAATATACCCTGTCTATAGACACGTGCAATATTGATTCATGTATATTATATGAATGCATAAGTCAGTACTTTCGGAGAGACTAAAGAAAATAACGTATATGTAAAATGTTTCATCGCTGCTAAAACTGCAAAATTGATTTTATATTCACAGTTCTTTACCGACAAATAAAAATGTAAAATCTAAGGAGCAAGGTCAATACTAACTAACGGATGAAAACATTGCTTTAAATCGGACAACGTGAGGTAAGCTCTGTATCAAATCATATCAAAGGATTATTACCACAAAGCTTTGTGGTTTGATTATCCTTTAAATATAAGATCCAAGATCTTAAGTCTAAAGACACAATAAACACTTATTTATCATTTATTTTTACAATATATTTTTAGAAATAAACCGACAACAATCCCACTGTAACATAGGAAAATGCTAAATAAAACGTTATTTCGATTACTTGTCACCTCTTTACTTAAAGTAAAACAAGTTTACAAAAAAAGGTGTATGACCAAAACATGAAAGTGAGATGTGTGTGTCTGTGTGTCACTCAACCACGCAAGAACCACTGGTCCGATTTACATGAAATTTTGCGTGAATGTTGTACCTAGCCAAGTTATAGGCTACTTTTTACTTCGATAGTTTATACTATTTAAAGATGGTGACTACTATTTCATGTCCTGTAGCAAAGTACGAGTATTTCAGATAGTTGTAAATTTATGTGTGGTGACTGACGTATTCCTGGAGGTTAGCAACAATCGCTGGACATCTTTATTGACTGCCCATTTGTCATAACAATCCCTTTTGTATTCAGCCTATTCGAAGAGGACGCTAGCTATTCATCACACATGTAATGGACTTTAAGTCACGGCAATAAGAATTTCACACACGTTAACAGTTTGCTCAACAGATACGCACATTGTCACTGCGGTTTCTAACACTACCGATTGTTAGAGTTTCACAGTACATACATACTGCAATTAAATTTTCTTTAACACAAAGCCGTGGGAGATTTTGCTATCGCTGATTTTGTCACATTCTTAATTTCCTTTCAAAGGACCTTGACATCAGTGAGGAATTTATTAAAAGTTACTGAAACAAAATGACATATATTGAAATCATCCAAATTCCATTCCTTATCTCTGCATTTTGTCTCTGCAGTTTGGTTAAGCTCGCTTAACTCAGTAGCTACTGGTTCGAATTAAAAAAATATTTTTGTGTCGAATTAAGGTCCATATATTTGGGAAGGCTATAGGCTATATCATGCTATGTTGTTTTTTCTTATGTAGAAGCGTGTAAAAGCTCTTGACACAGCTACTCGTTTATATTATTAAAATACGTAACCTAAAATAAAAATAATACTTATCTGCCATTTGAGCTGGCAATTATATATAAGTAAGCTTAACATTCGCGCTTTGCCAGGAACATCTGACCCACGCAAGCGGATACCGCACGACCTCTTGTGCAACGAACGACAACTATCAGTGTAACAAATTACTCATCGGCTCACATTTCACTTGCAGTTGACCGCAACTACACATTATTATGTTTCCGCTTCACATCTAGCTAGCGAGTAACGCACGAACGGCTTTTGGTTAAATTTAATGTTTCAATCGGAGTTAATGTTTCCTAAATGTGTTATAGCTTTAGTAGGTCACTGCGTATCACTTGCACAATCTTAAGAAATTAATAGTTTTAAAATGAACAAAAGATTGAGAGATCTATGACATTCTTGTAGGCGTATCAATCAGTGTATCCGCGTTTGGTTATGATGGCGATGATTTGGCGATGACGGATCATTGCCTTACGAGGGATAGAGTAATGGGTTGATGACCATGATTATAAATCTTACTATTTTGAGTGTCATTGTACCTTTTTCTTATGTATTTTAATTTTTACTCGAGCCAATTTTATAGCTTATCTATAGTTATTTTTTGACATTTTAAATTGCTCCTGTATGTTTATAGTATTGTTTTTTTTGGTTTTAAATTTAATTTAGTTTACATTTAATTTTATAGCAGCATTGTGTTTACTTAAGCAATATTGTATAATAATATAAACTACGAGGTGCATGTGAAATTAAGAAGAGACATTGTTATTCGAGGCATTCCAACCTAACCTTCAGGGGTCGACCTCAGGTACGATTTTAATCTTATCTAGGGTTGAACATTAGTATCCACAGACGGCAGTGGCCACTTATCATCTAGCGAAATGCGTGCTCGTTTGCTACTTCTATAATTATATGAACAACGGTCGGTTTCGTAATGATGACCTCGTATGATGAGTAGCCATTTATCATGACGGTTTCCGTGTTTCGGGGCACGTGAAGTACTCATTCCCGGTTATTATTATTACTTAAGTTTATTTGCTTTAGAATAGTAAAACGTCTGATAATTTTATTAACTACTAACATGTACCTGATGTACTTTATCGTATTCATACGTCAAAGAAGACTTTAGTAATAAGATCACATTTATGACTATTACTAAGTTCTCATACATAGTATGTAAAATTCATTGCTTCTGTTCCCTCAATTTTCAGTGACAAAATATTTCTGTCTATTAACAAATATCTTTCTTTTATACTTATATGCCTGGAATATTATATAAATGAACATCTTAAATTGTAGAGCTGTATTTGTCAGTGTCATACTAAATGTTATGAAGGCAACGCGGCCATAATTTCCACTTTCCGCACTAATATAGAAAGCGGAATAGTTATATATAAAATACATCGTATTTAATTCAGTCGTGAAAATAAGTGAAGCGCAAATCATAAAATCATAATGGCACGCATAGGAAGAAATACTATCGCGATGTTTTGCTACAACGCATATCAATACATATATGCATTGGTATTTGTATAATAAATATTAAATTGAGCTGTTGATTTTATTAAGCTACTAAAATAATCATATCAAAATATATATTTAATTGAACGAATAAAACCACAAATGATGCCATTACTTTGACGCTTACATTTAATGCCGTGACTTTATTAATACATTAACACTCTGTGTTAAAATAAAATATAATTAACCGGTTAGAGTCATTCAATCTGACAGTAAGTTTTTAAATTTTCATCTGTATAGGTGAATTATGACGTCACACAAATGGAAGCGTTGAAGTCTTTTGTATGTAACCGCAATGCAAGTAGGCAATCGAGTAACGACAAATATTAAAATATACAACCATTGTAACTATTTATGGTATTGGTTTCAATTACTTATATTAAATTTGGATTCCGCATAATTCGAATTTATTTATTTTTAAACTTATTTTAATAGTTAGAAAAAAGTTTACACTATATTAAAAAAAAGTATTGTACCAACGTACTGCTTCTGTGTCTTAGTTCATTTCAACGGATTTGCAACTGCATATTTGGAGGATAAAAATAAATAGCTTAGTGATTATATATAAAGATACATATATAATGTAAATAATTACAACGTGATTACGTTACCTAAAATGATTTTCACCTTACAAAATTGATCATGTTGCATTCCTAGTAAAATAATTATCCCCAGATCGTTATTCAACAGATTCGGTTTCCGAATATTTAATTGAAAATCGCCTGGCATATTGCTACACATGAATATCAGTTTGCAAACTTGATCCAACCGTTGCTTATGTTTTGTGTTATAAAAGTTGCGAAACAAATTATTCTCGCATGACTGACAAAAACGTACATTGCCATGTCTTTTGGAGGGAAATTATGATAGGCTGTAATTCCGTTTACGATGTTCAAAACGGGAGGCTATTACGCTAAACGCGATGTTTCGAAACGTGCATAGAATGCGGCTTAGCCAATTAATTTGCTTGCTTGGGATGAGCGACTACCCACTATGGGCTTGCGAGCACTCTTATTATGGTAAGATGCATTTGACAAGAGGATATATATGAAATTCCATAAATATTATAAGTTAGCAAGTTGTACATTGCTCATTCATTGAGTGCTATAACGAAAGCCAAAAACAATTGAAATGATTAACTGCAAAGCGAAAATTAATTCAAATTGAATTTATGTTTTTATTTTATAAAATAACCTTCATTCTTAAGATATCAATTAGACAAAGTCATAGAGACTAGGACAAATATTTTTATTAAGATTGGTAAGATATTTTAGATTCTTTAAAAAAGGACGTCAAACACTAGGTATTATGTTGATGTACACATTTTTTTTATTTATATTTCGAGATAAAGAAAATCGATAGATTTCGAACACCATACCGAGAGTATACGTCAAACATTAAGTCTAATTATGATTTTTACAAATCGAATTGTAGAGCCTACATTTGAGTTCAACATAGTACCTACTTTATTTATATATATTTTTATTTTAAGTGTTAAGATGAATAAATTGAATAGATTACGCGCACCGTACCGGGAGTGTACTAATGTGATCAGACGGCATACTACCACAGGTTGCGCGATTGTGCTGTCTCGGGCCATCTTTCTACTAAGTATTTCAATTACGCAGAATGTACATTACCTACATACATATATCCGTAAATTTTCGGGGCTCATCGATCCTTCGTCGGATTTTTTTATCTTAAATATAATAATTTTATATAATTGGTTATCATTATTTGCTTAAATGCTATTTGTAATGTTAAGTTTTTTTAGTATAAACATTTGTTTGTATGAAATACGAAAAAGACAAACAATATTCATGTTTTTTGGATAGCAGATGGTTCAAAACAGGCTACTCTCGGACTTATACTATGGGGAACGACAAAGCCTTTAGTATGAGTTTAAGTTTCCTCATAAACAATCATTGCTGATTTTCGCGCCCATAGGTTATAATGTATATTGCACGTTTAGGTTTTCGTTTTTGGCCATTCAGAATTATTTTGAGGAATCGTAATAAACTCTTACTAAGGGCACTGCTACTGTTTTTTTTTTTTAGTTTATATATAGTTTAATACCTAACTTCATTGACCTTTCGTCAACCTTACAATGTACTTATAGTGTTTGTTACCAACATACTGGAGCTAGCCATTTATTTGCCATGTAATAAATAAGATGGTTAAAAAAAAAGTTTTACAAAGAAAAAAGACAAACCCGCTGAGTTTCTT
>DWLI01000967.1:0-17586 GCA_018249915.1 Cecropterus dorantes dorantes | reverse complement strand
TATTAGTTATTCTGTTATATCTATTAAATATATTTGTAAAAAATTGACTAGGTATAGATCGTATAATTGGATTTAAAAATAAAATATAAAATTAGACAAGACAATATTTTTATACCTTCCTATCATGTACCTACATAAATAAATAAAAGAAATCGTAATGTACCAGTCTTTTGAGCTAAGTCTTTAAATTATTCTTAAAGTAATCATTCACTATTAACTTCATGCGTAAGGTCGACGTAGTTTAGCGAGCTATCGACAGTGCTATGCTTGGTTTTTCTGTTCGCGACAAAATTCGCAACGACGAGATCCATAAGAGAAAAAAAGCTACTGACTCAACTCCCAGAATAATCAAGCTGAAGTGGTAATAGGCAGCCCAAATCTTTCGTAAGACAACAGCCGGGATAGAAAGGTCCTCGAATGGAGACTAATCCGTGACTAAAAAGAGTACAGGATCAGGCTTCCCTTTTTTTCACAAGTGTGTAGTTGCTATTGGCCCTATTGGCGTTTACAGGTTCGCCGGGTTTGTTGTGGCGAGGCTGAAGCTCAAGCAGGGACAAGATAACTGGGCTGGAAGGGGGGATGGCTTTGGTCCTTTTTGCCGCGTTCCTCGACCTTCCTCCTTCGCTAGAGGGAGGGACGGTTGCGGACCCAGCTAATGCCGGAGTCCTGGCCTTCCGCCTCTGGTTAAATGCAAATTGCGGCTGACCCAAGGGCACCACCTATGAGGTACGGGCCTCGGTTTAGGTCAGTTATGCTAATGTGCAGGGACTAGCGAGGCACGATCGATCACGCGGGGATACTTCGTGACAGTTGTGCTTTAATGGAGTCCTCACCTCCACCGGCGGGGACGGTGTATGTAAAATCTATTGTTGTAGAGTGTGTGTGGGAGCGGGGAGGGGGTTCCCCTTGCAGATGGGTGATATCTGTCGTGATCTTATCATCAGAGTAGTCTAAGACATGTCTGGGGCGTCTGTGTAGAGCTGTTGCATTAATGCCGGGAAACGAAGAGAGCGGCGGTAATCGCTGTATTTGTAGGGTTTTGAGTAGTCAGAGTGATGTAAATTAGGAAAAATGTACATCAAGCCCAACATTAACTATAACAGAAAAAACCATAGATAATCTAAAATTATCGCGCGAAAATATAGCGTTTCTGATTTGCTATTTGGCCGGTGTTAATATTTACGCTAAGAAATTAAACTAAATAGTTTATGAATGATAATATGACAAAAGTAATGAAGGTGATATTTGAAATAATAATAAAAACATTCCTATCTGATGCAGTCTGGTAAAGAGATAAATTATTAAATCATGATATTGACATATGACATTTAATTTGACGTTTGGAAATAACCTTAAATTCAAGCTGAGTGTATCAATGATAATGTTTACGTTTATTTTGATTAAAAGATACAGTAACTTATGACTAGTCAAATATAATTACCAATGTAAATCATATTCGTAGAAGTGGTAAATATAAAAATATGAATTGCCTCAGAATTCTCAGAAGTGTTCGATCTCAACCATTATTTAATATCAACTCTGTGAAGTATGTTTCTCAGCATCCTCTCAAGTTTTTGGAAACTCAAGAATGGTGGAAGGAAAAAGATAATATACCGAAACCGTGGCAATTGATATATAAAGCACCTATGGTGAATTTATTGAATTACACAAGTGCATATTTAACTTTTTCAACGGTTACCATTGCTTGTGCATCAGTATACTATGCTGCTTTTCTATTTGAAAAGGATACTCTTAATGATCCGATTGTGATTGGCAATGATGTCGTGATAGCAAATACAGCAACTGAGGGTTTGATCTACCTTGGTGCTTTTATCGCTTTTCATATAGCTGTAAAAATATTGTTATCTAAGTATGTTATAAGACTATATAAAGATGGCGATAACTATTTAGCTGTGTTCAGAGGAAACTGGGTCAATTCAATAGTCAAGCATGAGTTTCATTTGAAGGAATTCGAAAAGTTGAATCCAACATTAGTGATTACTTGGGGTGATGCTAGATTTGCACTTGGCAAGAAAAAGGGCATTTTATTTGAGAGCTATTTTAAAACACCAGAACATTTTAACTACCTATTGACCAAAAGAAGACTAGATTCAACCAATGAAGATGAAACCAAGTAATCCAGTTATGGTTTTTGATAAAACAGTGAAAATGAGACATCATTGTGTACCAGCAAAACAAAAATGTGTGTTTGCAATTAAGGATATTATTATGTAGCTCTTAGATAGTAGTTTTAATTACATAATAAACTGTATGTGACTTTTTATTTATGAATATAAAAATAAAAACCTGCAATCTGTGTTTACTTATTTATTTAATAATCTAATTCCTAATATTTTTTTAGCTTCTAAAATCCTCCTGTGAAAGCATTATTCCATTTATGTCTTGAGTCCCTTTTTATTGTATCAGAATTCATTTTTTTCTGATCACTATGGAACTGCTCTAATGCTTCTACCTGGTCTTCAACTGGTTGCAATGTTTTGGTCACAACACATTCTCCATTTTCTTTCAACACTGTGTATTTTATATCCTCTTCAGTAGGTTCTCCATATGGAAAAGTGATTGGTGTGATTTTCACTAAATGTTTCACCTTCCATAGTTTGGCATTAATTTCTGGTATGTTTTTGACAATTGCTACTCGATTCTGCAATAAAGGTGGTTTTAATTAATGGTTTATTCATGACACCTCACTTGGTATTTAGTAGCTGTGAATTCAAATCATTTTGGAAGTGAAAATTAATATTCTATTTCAGGTTAATAAGATTAATCATAATCATAGGTATACAATATTTTAGTTTGTGTACTTTATACTAAAGGCACGGACCCACGGCAGAGCACGGAGAATTAACGCACATGCAAGTCATCAAGCTTCGCTTTGTAAGAAAATGTATGTGATTGTGTTCACTGCAAGGCACAGACACACTACACATGAATTGACATGCGTGGCTAGTTTGGATATTCCTGAATGTAGCTCAACATTGGCAACGGCATGCACGCTGTACACATGATACATGGAAGCAGGGTCGCAGGGCTGCGTTTAGGGATGTTCC
This sequence comes from Cecropterus dorantes dorantes, assembly GCA_018249915.1. Taxonomy (NCBI): domain Eukaryota; kingdom Metazoa; phylum Arthropoda; class Insecta; order Lepidoptera; family Hesperiidae; genus Cecropterus; species Cecropterus dorantes. Next base: position 14,518 of record DWLI01000967.1, on the reverse strand, counting down.
GATACCCCTAAGGTATCAGTACCTATTCAAATGAGTAGTACTCAATTGATTTTTCGATACTACTTATATGAGTACCATCAAAGTATCGATACTAACTTATATCAATACCTTTGTCTCTTTTTGGGCACTTGATGGCCCGCTCCGAAGCCCAAGTCTTGATAAATTGTGACTTATCATATATCATTAGAATCTGCTCAACTTAGAGTGACATAAGCGGCTGATTCAAAACTGTTGGGCTACAGTTTTACATAGACGTAAATTAATATTCGTGCATAGCGTTTGTTGAAGTGGGATTGTTGACCCACATTTTCAAAGAAATGAAATGTGCGTTGCGGGGGGTCAGCTCCTTAAGGCAGGCAATGGTATATTTCATGTACTTGAAGTTTTCTCAGAATATGTGTCTGGGCTCGGTTTTAACTGTTCGGTATAACTTTTGTAACTTTTCGGAGATCTTATTGATGGTTTTCAATTATTCAACTTACATCCTCTCTGTACATTAATCCACATTGTTAGTGTGGTAAACAACTCTAAACTTATGAATGTAGAAGAGCAAAGCTCAGCGGTGGAAAAGAAAAATGCATACATCCAAATCTTTAAACAGTATGTACAGCAATAAGAGTGAAAATTTCATGGAATGAAAATGTATTAACCTAATAGAAAACTATTGATTGATCTAAAAGTTGTGAAAACTATGATTATATAGTTAAAATAAAATCATACTTCATCCTCAATGTTGAATTCCCTTAAAATATCTTTTAACCAATACGGTTGGTGTCTCGTTCTCTTGACACGCTCAACTCTAAAAAGCTTAGCTGGAGTAACTTCAGGTTCCTTTTCATTGGGGTTTCTGAAAAACAACCAACACAGTAATCAAGAAAAACAGACTGTCACATTATGGTATTTACGTTTATATTTCAGAAGCACCACATGAGCATAACGGTAACTGGTAACTAAAGTCTGTGAACAAAGTCAACCCCCAACAGGATTAGAATGTTATCTGCAATGGTTGCAGTCGATCACAAATGGATTGTTATTTGCTATGTCTGTTATAAGGTTGAAATAGGTTATCATAAAATTTAAAATCTTAATTAAATTATTTTACAAAATAGTTTGCAATTGAATAATGCATTAAAGATTTTTCTAGGACTTTGTGAAAGCTATGGTATAATTAATTACACACACAACTCGTATTAAACCTGATACCTAGGGTAGTACGTAATTCCTCCCGGGTAACGGATTCCTCCAGGGTGCTTATAGTGCTTCACTATTCTCGTTCGAACGGAGGAGTACAAAGGATTAAAAATTTTTAATAGTTGTTTTTGCATTTTTTTAATTTATGATATTCTATACAACTAAAAACATAACCTCCTATGCCAAATGTCATTAATTTTCTTATTAGGCTTTTAAAGCCTTGGCTTCTTGCCTTTCTTCTTCTTCAGTATTGTCTGAGTATATATTTAGAATTAGTTATTACTAATTTTAGAATTTGCGACAGTATGATCTTTCAATCCATTTCTATTATGATAAGTATGTTACATTTAAAGTTAGCAAAACCTATTCATAACGTTCTAACTGAGTAACACGTTGCTAAAATATGAATGTGGCAACATCCAGTAGGTTTTGAGTTTAACGTCAAAAATTTAATTTGAAGTTTGGCAGTTTAAATGTTTGAAATAGTTTGAATTTGAAATCTACACATCAAACTTTCTTTTTTATCGAAATAGTTTATATAATTTTCTAAGGAAGAGCTTTGTTTCTTGTTAAGAATATTTTTTTTGTTTACTAAGTTTATATCAGTAGTTAATACTATAAAATATTTGATAAAACTTGATGTAGATCGTTTGAAACATTTGTTAAAACTGATGAAGAGGGTGCGGTTTATAACTCCGACGAAATTTGTAATGGATTCAATGGAAGATTACGAGTGCCAATCCCCTCGGCCGTTTATCGAACGGCAGATGATAAATATTGGCTGTGATTATAATCAGCCCAGACCTGTTATTTTTACTAATGACCCAGTGCAAAGATTTGAAAACGGTGACAGTTCCCCATATCCTATTGTAAATAAAACCTGTATTAACGCGATAGCAAAATTACAAGACAGAAAGGTTCCATCCAGTGAACTTGACCTTAGTATGTTAGATTACTCACAGGCTAAATGTAGACCTCAATCACCAAAAGTCAACACTGTATTTAGAGCTACAGAACAAACTAGAATGCCAACAATGAATCTTACAAACAGTGTGCAAAGTCAAGCTTCTAACAGGGTTTTAACTTCCATAGAAAATAAATCAAAGTATCCTCCTAATACACTCAGCAGGGATAATGACTTTTTTTTAAGAAGAGAGAATTTGGGAAAATTATCTCTAGATCCTTTACATGGGCAATTTAACCAATTGAGTTTAAACAAGGAAAACAACCCTATTTTGAAAAAAAATCAGTTAATTAATACTATGAAAACTATACCTTCATTATCTGGGAAAGAAAAATATGAACCCACAAGAGTTGAGGTTAACGGTGACTGCAGATGTCATCACTGTGTAAAATCTACAAACCATATTGTCCAAAATATATCACAAGATGTTAACAGGAACATGCACCAGTTGCATGGATACTACACACCAAGAAGTTATAATCCACATGCCTTTGTGTCTCCTCCACATAGTTGTTCATGCAACTGCAATATGCAGATAGTACAACCAGCCTGTCATTGTAATACACAACAATTAGTAGCGGGTAATGATAGGCAATCTCCTATTCACCCTCAGAATGGAGTTGATAAGAAAACATGGGCTATACAAAAGTATGAAAAGGCACAAAAAGGTGAAGGTACAGAAATTGAGAAACCAGACAATGTTTTTAAAGAAAAGAGGGAGCCAACAGTGTCTGATTTGTTTAAAATAATAAAACTGCAGAATGAACAGTTACAGTTGCTTCAGGAAAAGGTTGATAAATTTATCTCGGCTCATAACCATGAAGTACAAGAGAAACAAAAACTACCTATTCAAAACTATGTTACTGAACAGGTGGCCGTTCAAACAGTGAACTCAGAACAGCATAAAATATCAATAGGAGTGATGACAAGCTTCGAGATGGTTCGTACGTCTACAGTGATTAACAAAGAAATTGTAAAGCAGAGTGAGGCACAAATACAATGTAACAGATCACAGATTAGTATTAAAGAGGTTGTTTCAAAGAAGCAGGCTGACAACTTGAATTTCTTAGATGGGATTCCACCTGTCTGTAAAAATGTTGAGAGCATTCAGTTAAAAGGCCTTGCTCAGACTCACCCTAACATAAATAATATTGGAGGCTGTCAATCAGAAAACATTCTTGAGGACAAAACATTGAATGAACTTAGCTTATATAATGTGCAGGTAGACAATGCTACTACACCACAGATGTCACCTGAACAGAGCTTATATTTGGATATAAGAGATTATAGCGAGTAAGTGATTTGATTTATGGAAAGATTTTGAGACAAAAAACAAACAATTAGTAGAAAATTTAACACTTGAAGGAATCCTTTACAAATTGTAAAGCCTTCATTATTTTCTGTCTATCCCTGACAGGCAAAGGCTTCTAAAGTTAAAATACCGGAACAACCTTGTCTATATAATATTTATAGATATTTTATTATTAAGATACATTGTAAACATTTCGTCTTGTGATTCCAGGTCTGATTCAGGTAGTGATGATCAATCAAATGTTGGTTGGACTTATTATAATAAGGTGATGGTATGTAAATGATTTTTAAATGCTGTTATATTTTGGTGTGCTTTGGAGCATTACGGCTACTGCATATTACATGATTGAATTTATTTTACTTCTTTTTTCTTTCAGACTCATGTGAATGGAATGTTACAAGATTCTGACATGCCCTCTTCAGCTAGTGCCCTTTACAGGCAAACTAAACAAAAATGTGTGCAAATGCAAATAGACAAATCTAACGTTAGTGTTGGAAAAAGGTAATTGTTTAACATTTTTTTGAGTTGCAGGTTTAAAAATTGCTTAATACTTTATTTCAGCATAAAAACAACAATCAGGTGGTACTGCATACTCATTTCCTATAAAATTTCCTATCATATAAAAAAAATCATAAGTGATATTTATAACAAACAACATTAAATTAGACGACAGTTCTAGTTATTCAAAATACTTTGTTATAAATTTAAAACAAAGTACTACAATCAAGTTTTTGTGATCATATATCTCATTTACATTTCAGAGTAACTTTTGGTGATGACCCTTTGGGGATTCAGCAACAACTTGCAACAACTTCAACTGACACAAGTTTGAAAATCAATCAACTAGCAGCTAAGTACCTGAAAAGTGCGCCAGGGTCTCAAAACCCATCACCAAGGCCAACTGGTGAAATGTCCTTTGCTACTCGCAACTACATGGAGAGGCATAAATTGTTGCAAGGTAAAATAATGACAGTGTTACCATTTTTATTTGTTTTTAAGAGTATAATTTTATTTATAATATCCAGTACAAAATTAGAAATGTGGGATTTTCTTACATAAATATTGACAAATTCAGGTAATTTAATGTTGGAGTTCATGAAAGTTTTAGTTGATTTTTTATTTCAGGCAACCAATTGGGGCGAGGCGCCCATATACAGTCGGATATTCCAAAATTTCTGGACATAACGGCATTAAAACAGCAACCCAAATTTATTTAAAATTAATTGACCATGAATATTTGTTACGTAACTATGACTTTGTAATTTTATATTATGTATAATTATGACTTTATACTTTATTAGTATATAACTTTATTAGTTGTTAAATAAAACATTGAATTTTTGAACAGACATTTATTAAACTTCAGAGAAAATAACATAGTATAATTCTACATTATACAAGTGTATTTGTTTCTGAACAGCTGACTTCAACACATTTACTATGTTAAAACATTTATGACTTAATCTTTACACATTTCATCTTATACATTTTTATATTACCTTAGTTACGTTCAGGGATAACTTATTTAGATTGTCTCTTAATTACTTTAACTTATGAGATACTCTTGGGAATGCTTAAGATAATTTTAGGACACTAACAGTAGGCCTACATAAATTAAAACATTCTTTGTAAATATTTGTCTTTATAATACTTTTTAAGAGGTATTTTATAGTACTTTTAACATTTACTTGTACTTTATTTTCATGTACGTTCTTAAAATATGAATATTTACATTTATTCCATTTAAAATAAGTAATAACATTTAAAATTTTGTTAGTACTAGGATGAAAAGTTATTTAAATTCCATAATAGCAATTTATAAAATTTTTAAAATAGTGGGTATGTAATTTTTGTACATAAGTATTTATGTAAAGATAAGTGTATGTATAATATTAGCCGAATTGCCATTTATTGCAGTGTAATGTATGCAAGTAGATGAATATTATCTTAAATTCAAGGACCAAACATTTTAACAACGTTTATCTTATATTTACTAATTAATTGTTTTTTTTAATGTAATGAATAAATACCACACTAATTTGAGTATATTTTTTATAAATATACTATCTACGAGTATAACAGTGCAAGAAATATACTATAATGACAACATTACCACGATTTATATGTATATTTATAAAATATCTTAACATTCCTTATTTTACTCTTAAATCTCACCCGAGATTAATAACAAAACAAAACAGCAAGAATCGCGTAAATGTTTTGATTGAATAATATAACAGTTATGTAATGTGGTTATTCCTTACGTTACTGTATTAATTTTATGGACAATTTTAATACTACAAGCAAATGTTTAGGAAAAAGTGGAAGTTAAAACCTAATTTAGTATAAAAATAAATTATTACAGTAAATACTTTGTATTAATTTATTAAAAAAAATATTTTATAGTTTTTGTACCTATATCAAATTTCTGATTTTTTTTCAGTACTGAATTTGGTTTATACTTTGGCAATGAATATTAATTTAAACGATAGATACTCCTAATTATAATCGAAAACTGATACGTAAATTTCATAATACAAGTTCAGTTCACTTTTTTTTTGCTAATGGACCGTATTGCTGTTGCTTATTGATCGCCCCTTACAGTTTAAATTAACAGGATTGATCTAACACTTCTATTTGGTTCGTTTGTATTTCTGATAGCAACATAAGTAGTATTATAGCGATTATGGTCCTACAAAGTACTTAGAAAAATACTTATTGACTTTGTTCATTCAAATGGTGGTGACTACCACCATAATTTTTATATTCATGACATAAGATAATCAAGGCACAAGTCTAAAAGACATTACTGAATGTACTAAAATGTGCGTTATTATAATTTTAGCTATTGGCCATCTATTATGATATTGGACGTTGTTGTTACATGCATATTATATTTTTGGACTACCAATTACGGTGCTTTAAATCTGTAAATTAAAAAAGTTGTAACGGCAGGTGATGAAAGTGCCAATGTTCTCTTTGCTATTATCTACGACGTAGACACTGCGTAGCTCTGACTATGTACATCGTAGCAAGTGGATTAAACCCTATGCTATTTCCCTATGTCCTACCTACTAATTAATTTATAGGTGTATCGCGTAGGTACTGTATGTTTGTACTGTAAGTTAAATTGTTCTAATGTGTTATAAATATATTATAATTTATAAATACCACCTTGTCAAAAGTAGAATCTCAGTCTGTGACACTACTATTTTGTTGGCATGTTACACTAATTTAATTCAATGAAAATATAGTCTCACGGGTCTTAGACACAGATATTGTTGCGGCCTTACACATGTTATGATTTCACAAAAATAAATTTCTGTTATAGGTATATAACTGTACAAAGTATAATAATATACATCACACATTTAAAAATATCGTTGATATTTCAAACGATTATCGTAGTCATTACCTAAATTAAAACAGGCATCTAGCATTTTTAATTAATAACCAATTGCACACTAGCCTATAATAAGTATCCGGTGTAGTACCTACATAAATTTCTTATAAACTAAATGTTATTTTCAACATATCTACATCGTAAAATGCACTACATCTACACGTACATTATATACACTGAAGACGAAAACTTGTTTTAACACTTAAATAAGATTTCAATTCTCTTGCATCGCATATTGTATCATACTTTAAAATCTAGAAAGGTAACGAAATTATTGGATGGCACTTCTTTTCTTGTGTCCAAAAGACAATAATAAATATTATTTAAAGATATCTCCATTAATCTAGAAACACTATTTTACATCACTTTTTGTCTTGTATCTCACTGACCGTATGTTTAAAGTTCAAGATCTATCACCAGTTAAGATAAAATAATGTATAAATTAGCCAGACAAGAACGTTTTATGGATAAAATATACGTCTTATTACATATGTAAGCATAAATGAACAATTTGTAAATTTATAGGTTCCTGAAGCATTGTAGTATGCCTAAATACCATACGTTCGTAATATCGAATGCTTAATTATTCTGTAACAAAATAAAAAGTTAATAACACTAATCTATGATGAGATCTTGAACATTAAATGGTTTCAGTTTTACTCCTACAGAATAGAAATATACTCGAGGTTACAATATTTTTAACTAGATACTATTCAAAACGTTTAACATTTTTAGTGGCTAGTTCTTAATTACAATATATTTTATTAAATTAACCATAATTTACAATAAACATACTTTGAGTTCTAATGGTCTATACCGAGCAGCATAATATTACCAGTGCTTTTCATTACAACGTCGGAGTCTTATTATTACTCCAATGAATTTTGAGCATAATTTTGTGCAACTTTTTATTCCCGAATAAGCTACGTCGAAGTTAGCTTGATAAATATAAAACGTTGACAAAATTTCTATCATGACATGTATTTTCGTCGTAATATAAGTATATGAAATAAAATAAAAACAATCAAGATATTAATGAAAATGACCTTCAAGCAATTACGAGTATCAAATATGATTTTAATTAACGTGTAGGTACAGCTACTTTTGGAATTATAGATATAGGTAAACATTAAAGTAAAAATAAACTGAAATAGTCTAATAATAATACGATAAAATCATTAAAAAATATAATGTTCATATTTTTTATTTTGCAACAAACTACACCTGGCTTTGGTACCTATTGAGATACAATATTGGGTAAGATTTTTATCTACTATATTCTTAACAATAAAGGCCTTCGGCGCTTGTACATGTCTACCTATACATAATTTACTTATCATGTATTTAACGAGCCATACCATATAATAAAGCTAAACGTATAAAGATATTATAGAAAGCTTAAATAACTTACATAATCCAGTTTAAATATGAGAATGTCAGTTAAAATCATTATTTAGGTATATCTAGGTTAAAATGTTATTTATAAATCGATAATATCTCTGTAATACTAAATTGTCATCACTCACTTAAATCACATTATTACTGCATCCATTTTATGTGTGTTATATTTAAAATATCTTATTATAAATTTCTTTGCTTAATTTATTTATTATTAAATAAAATCCATGCAAGTTATCTGTCAGAAAATAAATAAATAGGTATAGATTATTTGACTTTCTATGTCCGTACGTAAAATATTTGTTCTTACTATTTCATGGCTTTAAAAACATTGTAAGATTGTGTTTACGGCCTACGGCAGGGTCGGTTGGCCGTTGGATTCCGTAACAGATTCATCGTCTCCTCCCCCTCTCGATTTGCTGTCCAGTCTCAGTTCTGCTAGCCGCTGTCTGATACTGTTTGGTCTGCAATGAAACATATTGAATTAAGAACTTTATTCTAAAAGCTATATACAAATACAAATTTATTTTTGTTTATTTCGATGAATTCAGTATATCTGAATTCATCGAATCGAATAAATTATGTTGACTATAATTTATTACATCTGAAATGGATGGACGGATGAATGGACGAATGCCAATACATTCGTTAATTTTCATTTTGCAATGCTTAATTATGCAAGTAGAACCTGAATTATTAAAACAAAAAGTAATGCAATTAGTATGCTTAGAAATTTCGTATCTCTATCTCTCAACCAAGGAGGGCGAGGTTTGAATCTCAGACACTTCTAATATATTGAAGTTACGTACCTGTTAGAAATTTATTGACACTGGCGGTGAAACAACACATGTGATCTACACATTTAAAAAAGTTATTAAAAAATAAAAGGAGAGAATTTGCTAAAGTCTTCCAATCAGCATTTGGCCAGCGTAGTGGACTATAGTCTAACTCCTCTTTTACTCCGCGGCGATCGACGAATTATAAAAGTACTTGCCTGTCGGAGAAATACGAAGTGACGACCTGGTCGGCGGAGACAGACTGTCGCTGGTACGTGCCGGCGCTCAGGTTACTTTGCGGGATCTTGTATATGCGAACACAGCGCCCGCTGTTTTCTGGAAGCACTGCAAATTGAATATAAAAAAATAAAAGTAAAGTCATTGCTTACATGCACTAGTAAATATGATTACTAATATTGATAAATTATGATGTCGTTGATTAAAAAATTAATTATATACGCAGTACAGTAGAGAGCGCTGAGGGAGCGCTGATGCTAATGGGCACATACATTTCGTAGCCCTAGAACCGTAGATCATACCGTCGATAAAACCACGATATTTTGTTGCAAGTTGGAGCGAATTTTGTTTAGCAAAAAATGTTTTTGTTGAGTAAGCATATATCACAAAACAGTTCACGGGGGCCCTGTATTGGGTTGAATTAAAAATAGCACTTGCAGCGCCAATGTTTGGTAGCTCTTGGGTAAGAGAGACGTCAGGGCGGTTAATGTAATCAAGCACCAATAGATATTTCACAATATCATTTAATTAACCTTGTGGAGAGCTAGGTGGAGAGATGGGCGCCATACGCTGCAGCGGTGGCCGTATGTTTTCCTGATCGGACGAAATGGAACTGCTTCTACTGGACGCAGAGTTGTTCTCGGGCGTGCGATTGTTCTGAGGTTCACACCTACGGTAAATTTAGTAAACAAAATTAAATTAATGACTATACTAAATTAGGAACGTGCATTGGTAAGAAATAAACAAAAAATGTAAATATTTTAAATATGACTAAAGTGAAGATAAGTGGAAGCAAGTACGATGTTTGCTCCAATATTATTTTCCAGTCAGGGCTAGAAACATACTTGTCAATAAAAGAGTTGCAGTGAACATAATTCAAAACGCTTTATAATTATACGTATAGACAGAGTAGGAGGTCAATAAAATTGCTGTGAAAAGAAACTGGAATGATCTTGAGTGTTACTTGGTCTCGCTGTTTTCGTCTTCCTCGGTGGATTGCGCCTGTTTACTCATCTGTCTGGCGAGCTCGTAGCTGTCGTGCAGCGCGGCGCACGGGTCCAGCTCGCGGCTCAGCGGCACGTACTCCGGCGCGCACGCCACGTAGAAAATATCCTGAGGTGTAATTTCTTATTAATTAAAACTACTTAGTTGTTATTTAGTGGTGTGTAAAATTTAGTAATTCTAAAAAAAGTGTGTGTGTGAGTATGTGTGTGTAATTATTTACGCGCGTTAGACGTTATACTTCTTTGGCGTAACCACATAAAAATCATTAAAAAAAATTTATCCTTCGCCTTATTCTACGTTTGCATAATAAACAACACTAACAATAGAAAAAAGGTATTTAAAAAGTACATTGAAAGTTTTATTATAATGCATTATCTAGTCAAATAAAGTTTATGTAAATATTACAAAAACTAATATATTAACTGTCGCTAACTTTATGGTGTCGGTTTTACTTGACGGTGACTGACTGACTACTTATTTGTTAATATCACTAACAAATCGTTAATAGCTAACAGCCAAAAGAAAATGGGTTTACAAACAAAATACAAAATGTTTTTCTTTAATATGTAATGATATTACTTAGAAAAATATTTTGCTGGTAGATTTCTTCACGTTTCGAGTCCGAAAGAACGGTCGCCTATAAGAGTATTTCTACCTAATGAGTAGGTAGTCGTAAAATCCTTTCAGATATATTACGAGCGGTTTGCAAACATCCGATATAATTATAACTTTTTTATACACGACTATTATAAAAACGGGGTTTAGATGTTGATAAAATCTATCTATCTATCTATCAGCCTGATAAAATATAAATGAGTATTGGAGGATTTATTCTTGTAATATACGACGGATGTAAAAAAAATATTTTTTTATCAAAAGGTCTGCGTAAATAATAGAGCTCTATAATCCCATTGTAAGAAATACCCTTCGTCTGTAAAGGATGAAATAATGTAATTAAATGGAGAACAAGACGTACGTACCCTTCGACCACATAAAATTTTAAGTCCAGGAATGCAGGCAGCGTGCACAAGAGATCCATTTGCTACCAGTCGTATTTCCAGCAAATCTTCGGCGAAAGCCATGATATAGGGGAATGCACATACTGAAAAATAATCGATTGTTTGTAATCTTTAGTTATAAATTACTTGTATTCTCTATTGTTTTAATAACATCAGATAGAATGCAGTCCATCTGATGCATGTTTGATACTTCCATATTATATAAAAAAGCTTTTAAAATCAGTCTTACCGACTGCAGCGGGCACAGTAGTCCAATGGAAATCGTATTCGTTATCACTTTCCAATCCTTTACTAGTCAACCTTTCGAAATGGCACGTATCTAATAAAAAATACAACGTGTTAAAACTAATATTGTATTATCAAAATAAAATTCATGTAAGGCATTTATCATAACGTAATAATGACATACGTATTTATAATCATTAATGAGCAAAATATATATAATACAAAAAATAGTTATAAATATATTTTAATCTGAATTGAATGTAATAAAATATTTACACATGCATTTGTATTACATATATTATAGGTACTTACGATTATAGCATAGTATGATCTGTCCGTCTCTTTCATCTCCGATACGTAATGCGTTTACTAAAGTCCCTCTACGGTGCCCTGTATCTTCCGAATTTTCAGCACGTTTTACTGTCTAAAAATTACAAAATATCATTTGAAAAACAGCGAAGCGGTGTTCAGTCCTTTTAAATTAATTAAGTGTAATGACAATTTTATCTGTAATTGTATGTACGAGTATAAATGTTTACCTATTAATATAAATGTTGTACCTTTTGTAAATGTTCGCCATTTAATTTGTTAAAGTGTATTATTGCGATTGTGATCTAATTTTATTAATAAAGTAAAGAGAATAATCTTGATAGATTAATTGAGACGTATATGTAAGTTTATCACATATTCAGTTAAAAAGAAGAACAGTAGTAGGTAAACATAAACAGGCGTGACTCTACCTAGCTATTTAGTGTCACGTCTCACACTCTTCTTACTTTATAAAATTAGATTACGATATCAAATCGTTATTTGGCCTTTTTTTTTTCTATTCCACTGCAAACCCAATATTTTTCATCTTTTTTTTTAATAGAACTTTAATAGTTTTTAGTCACTAAAGCAATCTTTTCCAATCCGATAGAAACTATCACAATACTATACTATCACACAACAAACAAGGTAAAAGAACTCTACTTGCAGATACTTGTATGTGTGAGTTATAGTTGGACGTTAATTAACGTTTAACATAAAATAAATACAAACAAAACCAAACTTAAACTACAAGCAAAACTAGAAGTTGCACGTTTATTGTGTTTACATAACTACATAGGTACATATGCACATGTTCGGCGAATAAGTTTACCGCGAGCTCGTGTGACTGCGGTCTCAGCCGCGCTGGTTGCCTAACGGTTATATAATCTAGCTTTACATGCATTATTATACTGCGGTAAGTATAAATAGTGAGGCAGTAATAGCCTGGTGGCGTACGTCCAGAATTGGACTACAATTTTATAAAATCCTTAAGATAAAAGACTTTACTTTGCTTTGCAATCTGGTATTGCTTTACTTTACTTTGCAGAAATCCATGTCATAAAAAGTTAGAGTAAAAACTTTGCTCCAATGCAGCCAACATGTATGATAGTATAGGTATATTTTAAACCGGCGGGAATTCTTGTGAAGCAGTTTTTATTCTCACTGTATTCCTTCCATTCGAACCTAAACCGAATTCCGGGATGCATCTGTGCATTTATGTGTGAAATAGAAATGTGAAGAAAAACATTGTGACAAGTACGTGCCTCTATGTTTTCTGTATTATTTAAAGGTGCGTGATGTCAACTAATCTACACATGTCAGCGTGGTGATTTATGGCTGAAGCATTCCGAGAAGCGATAGTAAAAGTAAGGTAAAAACGAAAGTAGGTCTTTTTATAAATCTTAAATGATTTGACAAACCTGTCCCGTATTAGTCTCTAAGACTTCCCAATGATGTTTGTACCCAACAACCATTATTCCTACTTCTCCGTCCATTAGCTTAATTAGTATCGGTGACTCGCTCAACTGTATATCCTGTAAAAGAATTTTACTAATGAATATATTTCTGCATTCTCATTCCCAAAACATAATGATCTGGGTCATAGATATTATGAAAAACTAATAAAAAAAAGAAATCATAATTTATTATTTGGTTTGCTATTCGGCCGGGGTTTTAGCCTGAAACCTACTGTATTAGGTCAGTTTGGTAACAACTGTATCAGGAGGTTTGTTAAACCATAAAAATTATTTATACTCTCACCATAGTTTAAAAGTATTAATAATTTATAAGTTGGTCTGTTTATGCTATATCTAAATCTTATAATTAGATTTAATATTAAGATTTAGAACTATTTTACAAAAAGAAATGACCATACCTTGATATGTACATATTCAAAACCCATCTCGCTATCAGTCTTCTGTTCTTCAGCCAGTAAAAGGACCCTTCTTCCTATAGCCACCGCTAGTAAAGTCTTTCCGGTTTCTCCTAAGGAATTAAGCTTGATATAACTTTTTTTCACAAATTGTTGGCTCAAATAAGTTTTAATATTATGAGAAAAAACAGACGATATTGTTTTGACAAGTTTGTATTGGCTTAATTAAAAGCAAAAAAGACGGATTAATAAACGAACATATGTTCTGTGAAAATAAAAGTAGAAATACACATTATGTATAAGACGCAGACTCTCTTTTCTGATTTCCTTGTAGAATACTCGTAACTACAAATCACGGGCAGAAAGTAGGACTTCTCATTGTTAGAACCAAACAATCCCACCAAAAACATTTTGTAAAAAACTACTCAAGTCTCGCTAGAGCTGCATGTTTATCTCTAAATGTAATGAAATCTAGACAAATTCGTGCCAAGTCTAAGGTTCCTTACTGCGATTTCTTCATTATATATATAGTTAATGTTGTGTGACTTGGCCGTGGACCTGTACCCAATTACGTATATTATTTATATTCTCCGCGTATTGAGTCTCAATATTTACTGGATAAGACTTAAGACTCAACATTCTTTATACGTTAGTGGGTACAAGTCAACGGTCAAGTCATACAAAATTAACTATGATAATAAAGAAATTGCAGTAAGGATCCTTAGACTTGGCATGACTTTGTCTAGATTTCATTACTTTTTGGAGATAAACAAGCAGCTCTATCGAGACTTGGCACTACCCCCCCC
>DWLI01000966.1:0-17589 GCA_018249915.1 Cecropterus dorantes dorantes | reverse complement strand
ACGTTCTATTAAAATTCCGACACTGTGGTCGGGATTTTTACTTTCGTTTTTTTTACTTTTGTTAACTTTACTTAATAAAGAACTATAAAGGTAAAAATAGACGTAAATATAAATATAAGTGTTTTTTATGTAAGGGAAAGATACCATGAAACAAAGCCTTTTAAAAACAAGCTTTATTGTTTGAAATCACGTAAAAGGGAAATAACCTTTTACAAAGGAATAAAATTAGATATCGAATATTAACACAACACGCTTTCTATATTCATAGCCCCACACTAGGATTTTTCACCAGTGTCGCGGGTGCCATGGGCACACAAAGGCGAATACAAACACCCAGACCCAGAACAGAAATCTAAATTCATCATTCGGATGTCTGTCTGGCCGGGAATCGAACCCGAAACCCACTGCGCGTCAGACCGGTATGGTGACCGCTCCGCCACGCAGGTTGTCAAATATTAAGCCATCACTGTTCCTCTTTTAGCCAAGGGTCTTATTTTGTAATGTGATCAATCCTAGGATTAATCTTTAAAAATTATGAATAACTCACATGTCAACATATTGTAAGTACACCTTTTTAGGTATATTTACGTAGATAATATTACACAAATAAAGCTAATGTCCAATAATTTCAATGATTTACATCAATAAATTACAAATGGGAATTTCAGATTAAAACGCAATGGAATAGACTGTAACGTATGCTCAGAATGGTAAGTCCTAACTCTTATTAGGATCACTCCTCAATATAATCCTTAACAACGCATTATTAGGTCATTTGCCGCTTAACTAAAGCGAACAATCCTGTTATTACTTTTTTCGATAATGTAATTTGTCCAATAGACGATAAAAAACCAAATTAAATTCGTCTGGAGAGCCGCCAGCTCTACACAATTTAATAGCTAATATTAGATGTATATCAACATAATTAGGTACCAACTTCATCAAATCTCTGAAGAAAACATTTTACTACTATTTCGCTCCACATTAAAAATGCGAAAGTTTTTGATGATATAATTATGTGTGTTTATTACTTTTTCACGTATGAACTACTAGTTTCATTTCCCTGAAATCTATCATACATACAGTTTACTACTTGGTTGACACATAGGATACTCAATTGACAACGTGACCGAAGTGGGCGGAGGGAATAAACTAGTGGGTACAATTTCACGGACTTTTTAAATAAATGCTAATAAAATTGGCTTATGCTTCAATATAAATTTCGAAACATTATAAATTTTATTATTTGAAAAAAGTAAATAGATATATCCCATATTAAATAAATATATCCCATATTTACTTTGTCATTTTAAATCCTTTTATAATATGCATTATATATATAGGTATACTAACATGTACACTACAGATTATCCGAAACTAAGTCATAATATTTACAGCACGTATCTCAGTATATAACTGAGATTATTTAATGAATACACTTTAATATAATAGCTAAATTCTAAGCATTAATAAAGAGGAGATTTTAAATAAGAGCGCTCTATGCGAACAAAAGTACAAAGACGCCGTTTTAATTAGAGCAATCTTATTTTAAGATGCATTTACAAATGAGCTGCACCTCGTAGAAATTTGTTTCCACGGGCATATTTTGCAGCAACTTTCTTAAAAAATTATGTGAATCTGTACACTTTCTATTTAAATTCGATTTAAAAAGGTATTGGAGTAGCTTATTTGCTAATTCACGAGCGTTTTTACAAAATTACTCAATGATTGCTACCAGGCTATTTCTAAAAGTTAAGGACAAAGATAAAGCTTTTTATCTGTAAGCAGGAGGATCTGTGTTGTCAATTTATTGATCATACCGATATAGTTTGACGATGTTTTTTACACACATACTAGAATTTCATATGACGTAAATACACTCAGACTCACAAAAAAATCAAAATAAACAATTTGATATCTAGCTAGAGGGGAATAAAATCCGGACCCTCTACGTATAGAATCGATATGGTTATCGATGTATGATGGAGCTTATTATAAAATAAAATGAAGTGATCACAGGCCACAGAAGTAATTAGCCATTAAATGAATCTTTTGTTGGTCACCGTAAAAAAACGAGTTAAAGAAGACGTAGGAAAATAAAACTTTTTATTAAGTTTTATTACAGTTAATGTAAATCTATGCACCATGAAAACATCGCTGTAACTTGGATTAACGTAGATTTACATATGATATATTGGTCCAACATAGTACATAGCTATAACCCTAATAACTAGTATACAAATAGAACCAAGAGATTGGAAAATGAGGCAGATTATAATTATTAGTCTTACAGCAAGATTTAACTTAGAAATTTGCGAGAGTAGACATAATGAACAATATTCGTTGAAACTACGAATTAAGGTTAATTAAGTTGTATGTTACAAATATTACACATAGTCTAGTAAACTTCCATAAAGCTACCTTAACGTTTCTGTTTTGTCAGGTTTTGTTTATAATAAAAAGATACAGAAAATATCAAGTATAAGCTGATAATACTCACAAACATAAAGTTTGTAAATAATATTGACAGCATGTATAAAAAATCTTATAAAATATTCAAACGAGCAGTCTGGGTACAAGAGCGCTTACGTAAAATCCGTATTTCTCTATCTATACGGACACAAGGTCCGGACAATAGAAGGTTCCAAAGACAGACGTGAAGATCTCGTTGAGAGGGTGATTCAATTTTAATAAGCCATTCTGAAGCGCCAACTTAGATTATCAAGTCTCATTCTGACGCTTTATACATTGTTCATTTTGTCTGTGATTTTTCTTAAATGTATTTTAAGAGAAACAAGTAATGAAAAATATGGTGAGCGAAGGCTTCAGTTAATAGTGTGGCATAACTTTGCGGAAATTTATGTTGTAAAGTTTATTTTCTTTTAAATTATAAAAATTTAGAAGTAACAAAGGAGCATGCAGTCTACCTGATGCTAAGTTGTCACTCCCGCCTGCATCTCCAAGAAATGTGTAAACTTCATCTAAACTCAAACTGGTGCGATGCTACTCACGAGGACTAAGTTGGTCCTCGTGGATCTCATATAAAAATATGCTGGTAACCACACCCTTCTACCGAAACGCAAGAACTACTAGAAATAAGTGAGGCGGTGGTACCTCCCTTCGAACAAAGTCAAATGATCCAACGTCGTAAAAGTGCTTTATTTAAATTATACATATTTTAGACCACGCGATATACGAGTACACCGCCTTCCCTCCTAGATAGGACACGTGTGCACGCAAAAAAAATACTATATATATGTACTACCACTACGAAGAGTTTTACTTCAAATACGGGGCCACGGTACAACATCGTAAATTAAACTTTATGCTTGGCCTTGTCGCTTTGTCAAACACCATTGAACGTTTCGAGTACGACCTATATCTCGCGGACTCATAAAGCACTGCCTATGTACTTCACTTTATTGTCCGGCTCACTTATACCTATGTAACTTGAACAGTAAATCATTAATATCGACTTTGACCTCCCTAAATAAACGTCTGACTTTTTCTCTTTCATGTTAGCAGCCCCTTTTTCTATTTCATCGACTCTCAATTGAGCGTTATGTGAAATGGCTTCGACTTTATGTGTCAATATATCAAAATTCTGTACTCGGAACAATATACAAAAATATTTGTTTCTTCTTAAAAAACTAGTGTGATGGTCAAATGTCTAAATGGATCAAATCTTAGACATTTAACTTATCTAAGTTAGAAGATACAGAAATATTGAATGTCAAAACGTTGAGATGCAAATTTTATAGTAGTTATAAAAAAAACTTAAAGATTAAAAATAATTAACAAAGAATGTGTAAGCTATTAAAGCACACGTTTCACCGAGAGGTCACCAAGCCCACATAACAATAATAAAAATAATAATGTATTGCAAACAGACGGTTACAATATTAATATTGGTATTTTAATTATTTCAGAAAACTTTATTTGTTGTCCTAAATGTCACCTTATATCTCAGTATACATCAGATTTTAGGTTGAGACTGAGGCGAACAAAGGTCTAGAAATCATAAGTAACTTGTATTTGTTACTTGAGATAAATCCTGAGATAATAATTGTGATAAAAACGTTTAACCTTAACAAGGTACTCCTATTTAAGAATTTCAAACAAAAGAGGGTCTAATTTTGTTTGTTACTGGTTATCAGTGAATTAATATATCATAAATAACGGATTTGACGGAAAACAATGTTATTTTAATTATCATTGTAAAAGTTTGGATGTTTTTCAACCATGGAAAAACTACACAACAACAACTAAACAATATTGCATAAATTTTGATTAAATATTGGTTTATGCCTTGAATTCTAAAGGGTACTCTTTATCGTGATATACGAGACCCATGCGGATGACACTGTAGTCAAATCGAATCTATCAATATACAAAGAAAAAAGACAAACCCGCTGTTTCCTGCCGGATCTTCCCAGTTTAGGTCATCCTCCTATCCGGTGGTAGTGTAAGAAAAAATATTGTAAATGACAATATATTAGTGTCCCAGTAGGCCTATACAAAATAAAGATATTTTATTTCATTTAATTTGTAGTTAATTAGAGTAGAAAGCTGTATACTATAACTTATCTACGAAAAACTACGGTTCATGTGGATTCAGTTCTTGAAATACGGTCTTTGTTCAATAAGACAACAAACTGTCTATAGATATTTGTTCAAAACATTCAACAGAATTGGAGAAATCTGATATTAATTCCGTTTTCAAATTTCCGTTTCAAACAAAACAACTCAATGTCGACATAATTTCCTGTTAAAATCATCTTGTGATCTTGTGGTTCAAAGCTGTTATCGATGAAAATTTGCCCCTCACAATAGATTACTATGGTAGAGTGTTAATAGTTCAAACACGACTTGAATAGACATTGAACTAAATTTATCTATGCATAATATTACTATACAAAGGGATTTTTATACTGAAAGTTAAAGATGGGATTAAATACATTTTACATTGAATATTAATTTCTCATATGTAATACTTTTAAAAATCCAACAATATGAGACTAAATCATAGTCATTATTTATTGACTTTTTATTTTTGGAATTGTGTTTCATTTAATATATTAATTTGAAAATGTAATTTAAGTAATTAAATAATTGTAAAATGTACACAGACAGTAGATAATAAGAATAACGCTAACGCATTAGGCTACTGACCTGTAATGTTAGTGAATATAATGATCAACAAATTTAAAATAAGTAACATTTTATACATAAAATCTAACAAATTACTAATATAGAACGTCTGAAATATGATTAATATGAATTACTCGTATACTCGTATATTTGACATACGGGTATGTGCTGCAATGGCAGTATTGATTAAAATATTATAATGCTTTTTATGCCAGTAGATTAGTTACTCTCCTTTTATTACAACATTTTTTGTGCACAAAAATTTAATATTGAGCCGTAACTATTAGAAATTTGATCATCAAAAGCTTAATAATATTAAATTCTTTTACTTACAATTGGGGTTTTTATTTGTATATGTCATTGAATATGACAAAATACATTCAAGATGCTTTCATTAAAGCCTCATCAAGTAAACTGTAAAGATTAATTAAGATATTAGTATAAAGTAATTTAGACTTAAGTATAAATAAATAGATATTTATGTACTCGTGTTTGTGCTTTTATGGTACCAACGAGAATCTGGTATTTAGTATAATGGTAAAAAGGTGCAGAGAATCTTCATGGAAAAGGCGTAAAAATAGAAGCAAAACGTTATAGTAAGCTGCTCCTTGAGATTTTTATACGATAATAATATCCTCTTCAACGTAACAAAGAGTAAACGCTCCCAAGTACATAACAACATCAGCATACGTTTGTATAATTTATATGCGCCGTTCTCGAGGACTGTCCTAACGAGCTGTGTGGAATAGATACCGCAAGGTTCACGGTAAATTTGATAGCATATATTATATTCAAGTAAAAAGAGAACTGTTCATGAATTTAATTTATAGGTGGTAGAACCAGTGTAGTTCGACCGGGGAAGTACCACGGCCACACATATTTCTAGCGTGAAGCATTTCTTGCGTTTCGTTGAAAGGGTGTGGTTTCCGGCACATTTTTACATGAGGCGATCATCTCAGTCCTCGGGAGAAGCAACACATCTGTGTTTGACTTCAGATAGAACTTATGTTCTATACGAAGTTACTTACGGATGTCCATGGGCGGCAGTGACCACTTACCATCAGGTGGACTTCATGCTCGTTTGCTACTTCAATATTATATTAAAAAAATAATAAAAATAATCCTGTTTATTAGGTATCAGCTGTAAATAGCGAAATTTACATATTTATTCAAACTATTCTGTCACAATATTAGCCACAAAAGTATTAGCGTGGAGGTTATATCCCATATCTTGTATTTTCATATTATTTCTCTGTTTGAATTCACCACTATCGCATATAATACATTTTAATTGTAATTATACATATTAAAGCTAATAAATAGTCATACATATATACACTTCAGCTCATAAAAGCATTAAATGAAATAAGTTATTATAAAAAATAAAAAAAAAAACATGAAACCCAAATGCTTAAACCGAAAACCATAAAGATTAGTAAAAACAAATAATATAGAAAAATCTATGATTATTATCGAGTGTAGCACCTGTAATTTCTAATGTATTTCTATTTTAGTATATTTTATGATTGTAGTATGTCCTTGATTTCACCTCTTCAGTTATAGAAGTCGGAAGTTTTTATATAATATATTTTTTTTTTCTCGAATGCCTCAGGAGGAAAATGCTTTTAGGTGTAGGTTTTTCTTGTGTGAAGAGTTTTATGGCTATTTTTAATATGTGTATTTGTTATTTATATATAGCTCATTATATTTCCTATGTTCTACTTTGACAGTAGTCAAATTTAGTAGCAAACATACTATATTAAGTACATAAAACTTCTGTCTTGTTCAGCTGTATGGATATGATTATGTGTTCGATAACTGAATGTATGGGTACTTTGATAACATGAAATCCGCCGTTAGCAAGTTCTATTTCAGAAAATTGAACCACAGAACGAAACGAATACAATGTAAGCACAGAAATTGCCAGCGCGGTTGTATTTCTTTATCGCAAGTGCTCTCTGAGTCCGCGAACCCATTTTGTGTCGTAAATGAATTTTCCAATTCGCACCATTTGCCGAGCGCGGACTCAAATAATCTCATTCCGCGTTGACTCGTTAAGTGCAATAGCACTACGCCGATTGCATCGTCTTATTTTAGAAATAAAGTAAGCAAACAAATTGCTGACTCCGACTACATGCGTTAGTGACAATTTTTCTAAACATATTTCGTTTTTCAGTTTTGATGATTTTATGTGATAAACGCGTTTTATTCAACGGTCTGCACTGAACTTGACTATCTACAAAGTTAAGTAACGTCTACGCGGTGAGGAGCTAGATAAGGAACTGCTAATGAATTAATTTATGGCGGGGCTCCGTGTTTCGTTGGGCACTTTGAACTTTTATAGCTGAGCATTTATAGCTGAGATCTTACAAATGGCTTGATCACCTGTAAAACGTCTTTCTTTACTTATACGAATTAATCTCTCTCTGTTCTCTATGGGAGTGGTGTTAGTTTCAATGTACGGTTAGTTAAGGCGCCTTTTGCGATCACTACAACTCAAATCTAACCAATGAATCAGGGAACATGCAACAAAATGCATATTCTTCCAACTACTTGTGAACAATGTAGAATACAAGCCAGTAACATCTTACATACACGCCAAAGTCATTTGAGACGGATTAATTACCATACGTAATTCAGCAAGGTACATAGCCAACTAGCTCTACGCTATTTCAATGGGATCTCTATTGAAACAGCGCGGAGCTGGTACGCTCCAGATCTAAATAGATATGGGGACAAATATCCACTACCACTGAAGCCTTACTAGTACTAAATACGATTAGTACTAGCAAATACGATTAGTAGTACGATTTACAGTATTTTCTAGAATCAAATAAGTCTTGTGATAAATAAACATGATTATTTCTCACTAGACCCATTTGATAACCTATTTTTAGAAGATTCTTAGATTGTATCTCAAAAATCCAAATACATTCTTTAAATTGAAACCAGAAAACAGAGAAATATTTTTATATTCTAAAATGATACTAAAACTGTAATACTATCACATAAATCTCAACTGTGTATAAGAAATAGAACGACATCCACATATAACAATAAACTTTTTTACTTATCCCTATCCTAAACGAATCTGTTTCTCTACGAGAACCGTAGCTAGAAAGATAAAACAGATCAAAAACCCAAACACACGTTTTCGTTGGTAGTTTTTGCTTATACTATGATTTCGCTAAAGTGGCTATGTGGGCACTTTGCGACATCGTTTACCTATTTGCTCAGCTAAGAAGGGTAAAACCAGAGATGGACTGAAGATAGGCACACTGTTAGACGAAAATAGAGGTACGCGTGACCGAAAATGGGGAAATAAAACGACGCTGTCGGTTTACAAGTGACACTGTTAGGCTGAAACATCCCGGAGATAAGTTTAAGTAATGTTTGCATTAAGGGTACTATGTTAGAACGGCTTAGACGAGAGAAATTTGCGGCTATAACTTTCATAGTCGGTATCACTTTCTTGCACATTTTGTTACATTTTTCTACGACGTTACGTCGGACATGTGCTCTGCTTTGGCGATATCTGGGTGAGAAAAATGAGATTTTCTTCAATGTTCCAATTTTATCGGTAACAGATATTTGCAGCATTTTAGCAAAATTATTACGTACGTTACCCACAATGAAATTCAACATATTAATTGCTTTTTTGAGAATATCGGACGGTAGATTATCATCCTTGAACTAGTATTGAACCACTGCTTAACCTAGTCGTATTGTTTTACAAAGAAGACAAGCCTATATTTTTAGTCCAAATTTTATTTTTTCTATACGAGAAGGTATAAAAACAAAGATAATAAATATTAACAAATAGTAGTGCGGTAAAGCATAATAAATCTTACTGTCAAAATATTTTGAACTGCTCGCAAAAATATATCTCAGTCTCTTCAAAAGAGTACAAAGCCGTAAAAACTTTTTATCTCAACAAAACTTTTCCAAACCTATGTATGTGCCTCTTATAAAAACGAATAATGTTACTAGTGAAGTACCAGACAATATATTATAAAACTTACGTGCCGATAATACTAACAGGATCCTAACACATTAGTGTGAAACGTGAGCAAAGTTGCAGCACGATGCTGTAATAAATACATTTTATCTTTTTTATAGAAACGGACTACACTATTTCCGAGATCATATATCTGCGACAGTTCCGCTGTATGCGAACGATTTTATTTTCCGAATATGAATCGATCTTTCATTACATTTTCCTTTTTTTAATATTTTTATACTCTATACCACGTGTATCTATACAAATAATTTATTAGTATAGATACACACAGACACAGGTAACGTAAATAACTAGGCCCATGTCTTAATTCGTTTAAATGTCTACCTAGCCGTGTAATGACAAATTTAAACAGCTCGGAAAATCATAATAATGACACGTGTTATGTCAATGATATAAAACCACACATCTCTAATACGTGATTTGGGGATGGGTACAAATTTAATGAATAAATACCTAACATTATCCACATAAAAATAAGAACGGCGCATAAAAAATTAAAAGGCATTAAAAATAATTCTAAAACGAATTTTAGTCATAAGTATTGCTAAGCAAACAGTTTATAACGTTGTCAGTACTAACAAGTTTAAACAGCTGCTATAACATCCAAATTCAAAGAAGGTTCAGATTATGTATGATGTTTAAAGAGCATGAAAGGGAACAATTCTGCAGGGACAGAGCTTTCACAATATGCACACAAACGTTAGCGCTAACGAGTATCTTAATCGTTTCCTGCTTCGCGCGGCTAGTCTTTAACCCCAAATGTTATTGCAGGGAAGCGTACATGTGGAACAATGTGCGAAGAGATTAAATTTAATTGTTCATAGTGATGTTATGAGGAGTTCTTAAGTCAGCAGCAATATAGCATACTTAACATAGATATACATTTGATTTTAAACGGGTAAAATTTCCATACATGAATATTAGTGCGATGATTCGAGCCTTGTTTGTTGGTTATCAACGTAAATTAATGGAATTGAGACACAAATTCACCTTATAAATACATATTTTCAAGCTGATAAAAAAAATATATTTTAAACTATGCATGTATGTAATTGCTCCCACTGTCATCTTATGGGTGGTCTGCTTTCTCATATTCCTTGTGTGGTAAGTAACAAGAAAATGCACAATATACTGAAATACAGAACTACAGAATCGAAAAAGACATAAATGCCTTGATTTAAAAGCAATTTTTAAATCCACCATATTAATGCCAACTTAATAATTACTTTAAGATTGTGCCATCGTAATTATTCTGCAGGTGATGCAGTCGACATAAGTAATTGACACTTTTTCTGTTGATGAATGGGAAGGAGGGTGACCTGCAAAAAGTACCAGTGCCTTAGAGTAGACATTGGGATATGTGCTATTTTAATCGCCCTAAAATCTGCTCGACGGCCTTTGTATGCCCTACGTAGATAGCCAATGACACGGGGTCATTGATCATCTCCAAAGGAAGGCCACTGTGGGGCATTGCCCGATAGAAAAATAACGCTCTTCCACACCTTCTGGTGCTTATGATAGTATGAGGTCACATATATTAACCCCGCCCGGGGTCACTTGCTGTGCGATTCAAGCTCTCACTCTTGCCGCCCGCAACCTGAAGCCCCTTTTTACTCGACTACGGCACAAGGAGGGGTAATGTTTTTGGAGCGTATGTATGTATGTTTGTATGTATGTCCATTTCTTTGGAACGGGCTACAGCTCAAACAGCGTGAC
This sequence comes from Cecropterus dorantes dorantes, assembly GCA_018249915.1. Taxonomy (NCBI): domain Eukaryota; kingdom Metazoa; phylum Arthropoda; class Insecta; order Lepidoptera; family Hesperiidae; genus Cecropterus; species Cecropterus dorantes. Next base: position 6,701 of record DWLI01000966.1, on the reverse strand, counting down.
CGATTATACATATCATTTTAACCGTCTCAGTTGAGAAAGTGATATAGTATGTAAGAAATAGAGTAAAGGACGACTTTTTTACTATTACAACAATATGGGTATCAAATGAAAACTAATAATAGAACTATGTAAAAATATATCATTATATTTAATTAGCGTTAAATGAAATACATATCATTATGAACAATTTTTTTTAACAAACAAAAATCCCGACTGTTTTTTGTTTTAATGTTTTTAACAATTTTACTAGTTTAGACTTCTTTTACGACAGTTAGAGGTCTCCGTAGCTCTATAGTCTGGTCCCGAGTTTACAGGGACAAAGAATTACTCTGTAAGTCTTTGTAAACCTACGTCAGGACGTATTTGCAACGGTAAATATAAAGTCATTAATTATAACAACATTCATCTAGTAAGCAAAGTTAACTGCCAATTAGAGTTCACACGCCGCAGTCTCTCAACATGAATGTTCTCCTTAATCACCAACTCATTTGAATATTCAACGTGGTTTGATTCGCGAGAGCGCGTGTTCTGAAGAGAAGCGGCACTTCAATTTTCTTTCTAATGCAATATTCGCCGAACTCGGGAAGACTTTATGAAGCGGTAAGCCTTTAATTCGCTTTCAAGCACTTACAAATGCGGAGCCCACAATTTGCATACTAAATTGTAAACCAAATAGAGACCGGGTTCAACGTCTGTTCGAAACATCTGCTTTCGAATCAAAATTCAAAGTTAGATATTACATATAAAACATGGTAAAACAATGATTAAACAATAATATTTTGCATGTTTAACGTGACTTATTCATAACTCACAATGCATTAGAATATTTAAAGTCGGTAAATAAAAAGATTTCTATTCGATAAAAAAATATAACTCTGCCATGAAATTAAAGATAAATAAAATGTTAACAAATAATGCAATTATTAGAATTAAATTATTACACCTTTTCATCTTTAAACGTTTCAGTAATACAATGTGAGAAATAAATAAACAAAGTTAATGGTAACGACTTAGTAAAGACAGCTTATCTGTGTGAGTAGCTTTGAATACCTTCCATCCTCATTCGGAAGCAATGCAATTATTTGCATGTTCTCTTTACATCTCGAATCCCGATCATTCCAGAGTACAAAAGTGATGTTGTAATCCGTCCAATTTCGATTTGAACTTGTTGTTGAACAACTAGCTTGGAGTTATTTCGAAACTGTATTCATTTGTGCATTGCGTATTTTCCGCTATTTATCTAAAAAAATCGGACTTATTTTCTAGATTATGTTACATTTTTAAAACACTAATAGTGTTAGTGTTTTACGTGAACATTAATAAATATAAAATATAGTATTAAAAGTAAAGTAAAAGTCAATATTTAATATAAATTATATGGTAATTCCATTGGGGTGACCCACAACAGTTTGTCTGAATTCGCTTCTCCACGAGACACCTAAGTGATATTATGAATTTCTGTTTTTAGTGGTACCACTTCGTATTCGATAAACCATTTTAAATAAAGGCTTTTGGTTTTTGTTAACAAGAGTTGACACGTTTATGTGATTATTTTAAGGTAGGTTCCTATTCAATATGCATTTGTAATATACCTAAAACCGAAACTTACATTTTACTAATCATCTAAACTATTAAAGCTTGGAATTATAATGTGTTATAGTCTGTTTGTGCAAAAATCGCAAGCAACAGGTAGTTTTAAAATGATTTTTTTAACTAATCGGCTACTAACTGCAACATGAAAATCAAATTTTGCGGAACAAATACTGTAATAACATAAACCATCAATACGATGCTGTCATGATACTAAAATGATTTTTTACGCTAGAGAATACGTCATATTCAAATTCAATAAGCCTATAAATTTAAAGACAGTAAAATTGTAACTAATTATATTAGCGCGGTGCGGCATAGTAAGCAATAAAGTATTCTTAAGCGGAAAAATCTGACGTCTGCCAATATCATTTGATATTTTGAACTTAGGATTTCAGATACATATTGTCGATATTCTTTGCGTATGCGCAGTTTAATAAAAATAATAATGCCGTTAATTTGTTAGGTTCCATATATCAGTGACGCCTTTTATATTACAATTTTAATGGAAGTAAATGCTGCACCATACTATCTGCTGAATTTACAAACGATTTGTAGCACTTGCAGAGCGAATGTCCGACGATATCGCGTGTCGAATCGCCGATCCGTAGTACGCCCACCGACAGATTAATCCTAGTCTTACACCAGAGTAGCAGACATTCTGTTTAGTTTTAGTTGGCGTTTTCATTTGTCTTGCGATTTACAATTTACGATGCTGATAACAAATGAATAGCAAAATATATAGTAGGAATTAATGTTACTAAATTTATGTGTTTTGGCTTCTAAAACTGTCTATATTTTATTGTTAACTGGTATCTAGAGGTCTAAGAGCATAATATTACGGTATTAAAAACATAATATATTTGCTATAACGAATTGTCTGTATCAAAAACGAGTCTAATTATTAGATAAGTGACGAATTTCAATAACCGCTTTTGCTAGGTTTAATCCCATTTAGGTTCGTCCTGTTCATTGGTCTTATTGATCCTATTTGCCAGCTACCGTAGCAAGCAATACCAAAAATATTACCGATAAAATACTCGTTGCAATTGTGGTTGAAAAAAAGTAAAGAAATAAACTAAATACACAGAATAAATCAAATTACGTTACAAAAAAGATGATTTTTAATAGCGATTAACAATTGTGCATTAAAATATTAAATAGAAAAAAATAAAAATTGTGCGTTAAAAATAAAAAATAGAATAAGATTTTGGTTTAACCGGACGATGTACCCTTGCTGTGTCCAAATGGTGTGAAAATATCTCCCGCTAACATTCAACCAGAGGTCATGTTCCGTAGTTACCTTCGAAAAAGGTAATAAAATCCTGACCCTCGCATTTCAAATGTAAATCTTGGTCCGCTCGGCCACAGACGCTTCAACATTTATTTACCCGATTCTGCTATTTGTTCAATATACCTAGCTATTTCTTCAAAACTACCTTCTAGCTGGAACTAATATAGAAGAAAGTACCAGCTGTGCATTATTAAAGGAAATGGGCATTTACCTTTTCAAGGACCAGTCAAAGGTTCTGTCCAAGTCTGTTTGGTTTTTGTAGCTGAATTAAATAGATATCGATGAAAATGCAACGAAATTTTGTAAAACTTTCATATTTATTATAATTACTCAGTTATAGCACTATAAAGAATATCCACTAAAGATATAAAACAACTTGTTAACTTCTATTTTAGAAGTAACAAGCGAACAAGTAGTAGACGGCCACTGCTGCCCTTAGATATAATTATGTAATTAAAACTAGATAGGATTTTATGTGCTATATATGTGTGTATATGTGTATATATGTATATGTGTGTTATAGTATTGATGTTATGCATCACAGTTGAGTTGCTACACATAAACACTAAGTTTGAACGATCCACACCCTTCAAACTTCATTATATGCATGCTATTAAGAACGTAAGTAGTAATGAATACAAATTAATTATTACCGTCAAGGGTCAAGGTTAACATCGTATGGAAAGCTACACATTTGAGTGTTCTCTAAAACAGTTTTCAAAGATGTGTGAAATTTATCAATTCGCAAATGGCGTGGTCAACTATGGCCGAAAACTCTCTCATATTAAGAGAATACCCATGCCTAGGGACAATGGGATAATAATGGGTAGACGAAAATAAGTATAGTACCTACCTATTATCTACAACAATATTTCGCCGTTATCATCCAACTTCCTCTATTAGCAAAACAATATAGCAATATGAGACTGACAGTATCCATTATTATAAATGAGTAACTGAAGTACCCTGATAGGTATTGTATAGACTTATTTATTGGGTAATAATTGTATTAGTAACTTAGTCCTTAGAACCGAGACGGAAAGAAAGTGAAATAACGTCGGGAACAATTTGCAACTCCCATTAGCGGCGAACTTTGTCTATAATTTTATATTTGGTTTGTTCTACGATGAATAATGTATCAGTTCTTGATAATTTACAACCTGATTGTAAGAACAGAAAGTTAGAACAATATATTAATTTTGTTTCAACGCTTTAATTTTGCATAAGCGACGGATCAGATTTTAAATCTAGAAGGTAAATATTTAACAATACAAATATTACATTTTACAAAATGTAATAGCACATAAAAAAACATTGAATTTTATGTATCATTTCAAATATCTAAGTACATTGAATATAATATCATATTCCTAATTCAAGTTTTGAAAAAATTCTGGCTGTTAAATTAACAGGCGCTGTGCGGTAGCAACATACATCCCACACTTTTTTGAAATGGAATTTATAATGTGTGTGCATAATATGTTTGTGGAAAATATGACCAAATACTCATTCCAACAGAAACACGCTTTCTACACTCATAGCCCCGCACTAGGATTTTCTTCTGTGTCGCGGGTGCCATGGATACATAAAGACGAATATACAAATACCCAGACCTAGAACAGAAAATCGAAATTCCTCATTCAGATGTCTGTCTTACCGGGAATCGAACCCGGAACCCACAGCTAGTCAGACCGGTATGGTGGTCGCTCCGTCACGCGGTCGGCAGAAAGTATACATAAAGCCACCAACCTTGCCTTCCATGTCACCGTATACACTCAACCGGCGCAAGACGATGACTAATAAGCAATATGCGGCCGTAAAGCGCAATGTTTGTGGAGATTTTATTTCTACCCACCTCCATTCTTAAAGTTAAAAACTCTAATAAAGATTCAATATACAATCAGTATATAATGTAGACTTTTTTATAGATAATTGCCTTATCTACAATTTTTATCTGATGTATTTTTATGATCAACCTTATGGTTGGCTGACAAAAGCAAACTATTCATATTTGCAAACTTTGACAGAGTTTTTTTGTAAATATGGAATTGTATGGTGTTCTGAACTTTTTGTCATATCTCTAGCTTAATGCAATTTGATCTGGATAGTACCTACTTACTATCCGGGTCAAATTGCATTGAGCTAAACATATGATCAACTGCGAGATACTTATGTTCTATAGTATTTTACGATAATTTTATGAATACAACACATGTCAAGAAAACGTTACTATATATAAACAACAAATTATTAGTTATGTATGATTTTGAATATCATTAACAGAATAACACATAATTAATGCTACATGTAATGCTTGCACAAGTTTGGATGGATTGGAGTGGACTTTGCTTATGAGGAAGACATTAAATATTTATTAATTATATGTGAAATTAAAATATCAAGCTATTTTATGTCTATCGTCCATATTTTAAATATCTTTTGACCAGCATACCTTTGATACATAGTAAAAACACAGTAAATAATACAAAATACTCGGGTAAGATGCACCAGTGATGCAGCCGCACTGGGATATGTGAAACGTCGTGTGCGTGTTCCTGCGCTTTCAATCGAACTCGTTCCCTGGGGAGACGAACGTGTTCCTCCGAGTACTAAGTGGGTTGCCGATAGCTGGAATCTGTCTCTCTTGCTAGCCCAGCTTACACATATTTCTTATTAACTCTTCATTTTTTTACTTTTTTATACTTAAATATAACGATAAGACATATAGGCTTCTCGATGGAAAATAGTCACCGTTGTCTATTTCAGCAAGAAGACATTTGGTATAAAGGAGTCGCTAATGCATCACCGGTTTAGAGAGCTCTTTTCGGATCTTTTTTAAAGAGCGCCATACCATAGCGCTCCGAGAATACCTCAAGAGAAATCCGTAGCAAAATGAGCATGTAAACTTAACTATACTAGTCAGAAATATGATTTTTAAGTATCGCACCTATACTAAAATCTTGAGCTTTGTTCAAAATGACAACTTTCGAAGCCAATATATGAGTATTGTAGAGTATTAATTAACTAAACACAAGATACCCGACGGTAAATTTAGTAATAAATTTGTGCTGCACGCGACTGCAGCGCCATTTACGCGTGCGATTTAATTATGATCTACCAAATGGCTTTTATCTTGTAAATTATGATACTTAAATAAGCTAGTAGGTGCTATATTTCCAACGTACATGGTTCGATCGGGAAGATATTACCGCCACACCTATTTCTAGCTTAAAGCGGCTTTACGATTCGTTGGAAGGGTGTGTTTGCCGGCTCACATTTACATGAGGCGACCATCTGACCAGTCTTCGCGAATTACAATTCAGCTGTGATTAAATTCAGAAAAAAACCCTGTTCTGTATAAATGTTGCTCATGGTGTCCAATGGCGGCAGTGACCACTTACTATCCAATCTAGGGCATGCTTGTTTGCTACTTCAATCTTATAAATAAAAACAGTACATTCAGGTCACATTTACTTTTTGGAAGTGAGAGTCACATGTAAACGCTACATGTAAGCGAATTGACAGACGATTCATACTTAAAGTGGAAAAAGCATCAGACGAACTGCATGCTCAATTAATACTACAATTTCATAAAAAAGAGGGCATATATTTCTGTACGCTGTTCAAAGTTATTCATTTCTCAGTTGTCCATAGTAAGCATGGCCTTCGTTAGATGAGCTATCCAACATCCCAATTTGTCGCATTCAATCGTAACGTATATATTTGTCATTGGATAAATGACAAGTGTGACAATGCGGAAAAATTGGAACAGATAAGGAAAGGTAAGTGATAACAAAATAAGAGGTTTTTCATGTTT